>JADNRY010000081.1:0-236006 GCA_015501585.1 Rhodocollybia butyracea
ACAATGATTGCCAAGAAAATGTACTTCATGGTAGCATGGTGGGTTTCAGTGTGAAGCTTTGAAGCCTTGTGAAGTTGTTGGTACCAGAAAGACAGAGGCAAGTTGATGCTCGACATGAAGGCGGATTCCAAGGGTAGGGAGACTTTCTGAAGGCCTCTGCAAACAACAGATACATCCAGGACTTGCAATGCACAATTCTTCACTTTTCAGTGCACATGAATTCATTGCAGTCCGGCGTGCTTCATCGCGTACCGTGCGGTCCTGCTATTACTGTCATAGGTACTTTATCATGTCCTTAACAAATCGCAAAAAGAATCGAAGCGCTACCTATCTTTGTTCTTCCGCGATTTCATTTTCAAAATCCAGCACTCTAACTTGGACTTTGCATTTCGAGTTTTTCAGCACATGACCACTCTGGTCAGCTGCCACTTTGGACAGATGATCAGTCAGTGTCCCTGTCGAGTTTCTAGTTCTTACAGGTGCTGGAGTTCTGAGCAGAGGCCTGTGAGAACATGATTAGAAATCAGACAAGGTCCTGTGCTTCTTTCCTTCCTTCCCCCACCATCAACTTTGCTTCTGGTGACTGGTAAGGACATCTGTCTACTCTATACAGCTCTGATAGCTCAAACATTGCCTCACAGCACCTCCTTTTTGACTGCACAGACTCTAGCTTTTGTTGGGATTAATAATCAATCCTGACACCCTACAATGGTGAGATGTATGTGTTATGTGTAAATGCCCTTGTCTATATAATCAACCTAGGGGGTTGGATCAAAAGATATCATGTAATGCTTATAATGGTTGAGGACACTAGGGCACTCTGTCACTACATTGATGAGATACCAAGTAGTTGTAACATGGCCAGATAGCTCAGTTGGTTAGAGCATCTTGGGATTTCACCAGAAGGTTCCTGGGTTCAATCCAGTCTGGACACTTTGTAAAATCATACTTTAACAGCTTTTCTCACAGAGTTCAGATCAAAGGAATTGGTGCGCTTTTTCACTGATCTAACTGATCTTTCACTGAACAGAGCCACAACACATCATAACAGATCTATACACATCTACAGCCTCTGAAGGTCGACCTAGTTGTCAGATCTTGGATATCAGGGGCTCTCAGTGTGCTTAGATCGATGTTTTTTTGCCTGTGTATAGGAGGAGGAGGGGAGGGTATGGGAGAGATATAGTCTAAGAGGTGTAGGGTGAGAGTGGAGGATGGTGAGATAGAGAATATAAACAAGAATGAAATATCATAGAATAATGACTTGAAATTTTTATAAACATATTGGGATTTTTTACATATCTGTAGATTATGACAAGATTAAGCTAAGTCACAGTGCCCTGTTCTGGGTGGTCAGGGAAGCATGGGACTTACTCTGACCTAGCTGATTCAGGTCAGACCTACTTTTAGGTCATGACCTGGGTGAACTAGGTCATGACCTACTAACCTAGGTCATGACCTGGTGAAGCTAGTTGATCCTAACCTAGGTCATGACCTGCCTAGTAGTCATGACCTCTAAGCCTAGGTCATGACCTACCTAACCTAGGTCATGACTGCACCTAGGTATGCCCACTAGGTCATGACCTACTAGGTCATACCTACGGTACCTAGTAGACCTACCTGGCCTAGTCATGACCTAGGCCAATTTAAAAATTATCAAATTAGGAAATTTTTTCAATTTTTGCAGTGGATGAGGTCAAAGCTGTTTTTATTACAAATAAGGCAATTTTCAAACACCTTAACCGGTTTTATGTTTTTTTTAATAGAGTTAGATACATTTGGAAATTTTTATAAATTACTATATTAGGCAATTTTATTTCAATAGACTTTTATTTCTTAATTAGGCAATTTCAAAACTTTTGCAGTGGATGAGGCCAAAGCTGTTTTCCATTGCCTAATTGAGAAGTGACAAATTTGCAGTGGATGAGGTCAAAGCTCATTTCATTACTTATTTGAAAAATGACAAATCTTTTGCAGTGGATGAGGTCAAAGCTGTTTTCACTACCTAATTAAGAAATGACAAAACTGAACACACAAACTATGTACACTCTTTTCCTGAGGACAATAGCTTGTGGTAAACATCCAGACCTTTTGTTTATACACAGAATAGGTTGCTCACCTAAAATGAAGCCAATCCTGTGGTGGGAAGGGGCTGGATTGCAAAATATTTTTTGGATAACCTTTTGATTGTAGTGGATGAGGCCAAAGCTGTATGCCCATAAAAGGAAATCAATGAAAAGTGTTGAGTCTAAAGATTGCTTGATATAACATGCAGATTGGCATGGATAAGGGTGATCCTTTTCATCCCCTGATACCTGATATGTTGTCTACCCTTTCTGAGTCTCAGTATATTTAGATGGCCACTGGGAGATCAGTCTTTATTGATCTTTGAACTTTCTCATCAAAAACCCTCATTTTTTCGAAAACAGAGGATAAGTATCAGAGCATCCAGGGCAGGGTGGGCCACTGGCTTCTAGGACATTGTACCCAGGTATAATAGGTACATTTAGATGACTCAGGAGTAGCTTATACTATGCTGGGGGAGTGGGTAATAAGTGATATGTGTCTAATTAGGCATAAATTTCGCTTTTTTTGCCTGTTAAATCATTAATAGTGGGAGCTGTAGCAAGAAAAGACTGTCTAGCTTGGCATATAGCATGCTAGGAGTACATAGATTGATATCAACACCTTTTCCTGACAACCCCTTCCCTTATCTTGATGTACCAGTAGTCCTGGGTTCTTAAGTGTTTGATACTTGTGTCAAACTTATCATCACATCTTGAACCTCAGATAGTTGGAATATTTGCTATAGAAATGCTATATCAAGTCCTGGTACACTATTCCTCGAGTCTCTCTGCAATCCCTTGCTACAGCTGCCTCTATTAATGATTTGATGGTCAAAAAAGCGAATTTATGCATACATATACAGAGATCAATTATTACCCACTCCCCAGCATAGTATAGGCTACTCCTGAGTCGTCTAAATGTACCTATTATACCAGGGTACAATGTCCTACAACCCTGTGGCCCACCCTGCCCTGGATGCTCTGATACTTATCCTCTGTTTTCGAAAAAATGAGAGTTTTTGATGAGAAAGTTCAAAGATCAATAAAGACTGATCTCCCAGTGGCCATCTAAATATACCTGAGACTCAGAAAGGGTAGACAACATATCAGGGTATCAGGGGATGAAAAGGATCACCCTTATCCATGCCAATCTGCATGTTATATCAAGCAATCTTTAGACTCAACACTTTTCATTGATTTCCTTTTATGGGCATACAGCTTTGGCCTCATCCACTACAATCAAAGGTTATCCAAAAAATATTTTGCAATCCAGCCCCTTCCCACCACAGGATTGGCTTCATTTTAGGTGAGCAACCTATTCTGTGTATAAACAAAAGGTCTGGATGTTTACCACAAGCTATTGTCCTCAGGAAAAGAGTGTACATAGTTTGTGTGTTCAGTTTTGTCATTTCTTAATTAGGTAGTGAAAACAGCTTTGACCTCATCCACTGCAAAAGATTTGTCATTTTTCAAATAAGTAATGAAATGAGCTTTGACCTCATCCACTGCAAATTTGTCACTTCTCAATTAGGCAATGGAAACAGCTTTGGCCTCATCCACTGCAAAAGTTTTGAAATTGCCTAATTAAGAAATAAAAGTCTATTGAAATAAAATTGCCTAATATAGTAATTTATAAAAATTTCCAAATGTATCTAACTCTATTAAAAAAAACATAAAAACCGGTTAAGGTGTTTGAAAATTGCCTTATTTGGTAATAAAAACAGCTTTGACCTCATCCACTGCAAAAATTGAAAAATTTCCTAATTTAGTAATTTTTAAATTGGCCTAGGTCATGACCTAGGCCAGGTAGGTCATGACCTAGTTCACCCAGGTCATGACCTAGGCTAGGTAGGTCATGACCTAGGTTAGGTAGGTCATGACCTGGGTAAACTAGGTCATGACCTACCTAACGGTCATAACCTAGGTTAGGTAGGTCATGACCTAGTTCACCCAGGTCATGACCTGAATCAGCTAGGTCAGGTAAGTCCCATGCTTCCCTGACCACCCAGAACAGGGCACTGTGGCTTAGCTTAATCTTGTCATAATCTACAGATATGTAAAAAATCCCAATATGTTTCTAAAAATTTCAAGTCATTATTCTATGATATTTCATTCTTGTTTATATTCTCTATCTCACCATCCTCCACTCTCACCCTACACCTCTTAGACTATATCTCTCCCATACCCTCCTCCTCCCAGACTATACCCTCTCCTCCTCCTCCTACACCATACCCTCCCTCACCTAGACTATGCCCTCCCCACCTAGACCATGCCCTGCCCCACCTAGGCCATATCCTATCTCACCCCAGGCCATGACCTACCAACCCCAGGAAAAGACCAACCTGACCTAGGTCATGACCAATTTTTTAGGTCATGACCTAAATCCCAGGTCATGACCTAGCTGCCCGGGTTTTGCCTAGGTTTTTGGGTCTTTTTAGTAAGGTCAATGTAACAAAAGTGTAGACTAATAAGACCAAATATGTGGGTGACTGAACTGTTCAGCTCAGATGTTTGCTGAGCCACTCCCTCAGTCCCTACTTCGCCTTATCATCAAGGACAAGTATGTGGACTTTGAGAAGGTCCATGCTGCTGTCACTGGATTCAGTTTCCTCTATGATGATAGCAAGGACTTTGGTACAGAGTTTAAGCTGGTTAGGAAAGAGCAGTCTATTAAGAGCCTCCCAGTCACTACTGAGTCACAGTGGCTTCGAGTTTTTGAGGCTTGGCTTGTTCCTCTGCTCAAGATCTATCCTAACAGGCAGAGTAAGCTTATTGCCTATAAAGCTCAGATTCAAGAGCTGTTCAGAGTTACTCCCAATGATCCATCTATGGCCATCAGGGTGGATAGAGAGGCTCGCCAAAAGGCCTCCAATACACCCTTTGATCTTGGGAACTTTGAGAGCCTTAGGCTCATTGTCCTCAAGGAGATGCTTTCTACCACTTCTAAAAAGAGATCTGCTCCTTCTTCATCTTCTACCACTTCCAAATTGCCTTCTAAGCGCCATGATACACCTTGTATCTTGTGGAATGAAGATAGGTGCTCAGATCCTTGTAGCAATAACAGGAAACATGGCTATTGCAGTGAGTGTGGTGAAGCCCACAGAGCCATTAACAGTCAGTCATGCTACTCAAAGCTCACTGAAAGACGTCGAAATCAGAGTAGAAACCGCCCTCAAAGGTCCTAGATCACTAGCAGGTACTAAGAGGACTGAGTGATCTAACACCTGCACCTCGCTTCAGAAGGGGTTATTTTATGGTCTTCTTCATCTCATTCATCTCATATCACTCCTCCCAGTATCTCTTCTACTTATTCTGCACCTCCTTTGCCTTCACCTCCTCTACATCTCTTGAACAATCCTCAGACCCAATCAACTCTTAAAGCTATGGCTCCTTACATTAAAGTAGAAACTCCTTTCAATGTGGACCGCTTAGAGCTCCTGCTCTCATCCTATCCCAATCAGCCATTTGTAGCCTCTGTTATGTGCTCCCTTAGAGAGGGATTCTGGCCTTTCTATGATGCTGAATGGGCAGAAGAGTCGAAACAAAGGATTGAGAACTATGTCACTGAGCCAGATGATTTTACTGCACTCAGAGCTCACAGAGATCAGGAAGTTACTGTTGGAGGAAACTGCACTTGTTGAAGTTAAACACACTGGAGCGCCCTTCAGCTAACCCAAGCAGTGTGATACCTGTCTTATGCGCTCCCTTAGAGAGGGATTCTGGCCTTTCTATGATGCTGAATGGGCAGAAGAGTCTAAACAAAGGATTGAAAACTATGTCAATGAGCCAGATGATTTTACTGCACTCAGAGCTCACAGAGATCAGGAAGTTGCAGCTGGGAGATGATCTGAAGCATTACCAGAGGACTTTGTCCTTCTATCTGGTATGAAGGTTTCCCCAATGTTTGTAGTCTGGCAGAAGGGAAAACCTCGAGTTGTTATGGACCAGACTAGCTCTGGTCTGAATGATAACATTCCAAAAGCTGAGGGGAAGGTCAAGTATGATGATATGCACACTTTTGGTCAGGTTCTCAATGATGTGCTGAAGGAGCATCCAACTGAAGAACTGATCCTGTTTAAGAGTGATGTTGCTAAGGCATACATCAGGGATAATCCTGCTGTTCGTGCTGAGCTGCAGCTAGCAGCTATTAGACTTCGTCAAACACACCTTTTAGAGGCCCTGGGTGAGCAGAGTCGCCGGAATGGCCACTCTGTTCGCCCTCCAATGGACATGAACATATTGGATGCTCTTGTTCTGTTTCTCCAATCTCATGCCATTGAACAATCAACTAAGAACAACTATTCTACAGGTGCTAAGGACTATATTCGCTTCTGCACCTCTCATAACCTCTCTCTGGACCCTACACCAACCACACTATCTCGTTACATTGCCTACACTTCCAAACACATTGCCTCTGGGCCTAAATATCTCACTGGAGCAAGACATTACTTGAAACAGCTCTATCCTCACTTTGATGAATCCAGATCTGACCCTTTAGTTCAAGCTACTATTAGAGGGTCTAAGAAGGTCAGAGCTGACCCAGTGAAGCAAAAACCTCCTCTTAGAACCTCTCATATCATGCAATTCTATGAAAGGAGACATCTTTCTTACAACCATCTTCTGTTTGCAACTCTGATGAGTTGTGCCTTCTATGGGTGTCACAGAATTGGAGAACTCACTATTCCTAATCAGAAATCACTGTTTGACTGGAGGAAGATTATCAAGAGAGCTTCACTCAAGCTTGAGTCCATGCAAGCTGGTTATCATCTTCCATATCACAAGGGTGATCCTTTCTATCAAGGAACTGAGATTCTCTTTTGTACACAGACACAGGTGCCACTTCTCATATGACACCTCATAAACACTGGATTCGAAATTACACTCCTCACAGAGTCCCTATTCGTCTTGCAGATCATACTGTAGTGTATTCAGAAGGCATTGGCGAAGTTTTATTTACCCCTGTTGTTAATGGCAAAGAAGTTAGAGATGTTTTGTTTCTAGAGTATTACATGTCCCTGCACTTAATAATAATCTCCTCTCAGTTCTTTACTTGACTAAACACAAAGGCTTTACTGTACAAATTCTTAGAGATACTATGGAGTTCTCACTTAATGGTTCTGTCCTGTTCACTGCTTCAGTTAATAATAAATCTGTTGGTTATCTTAATGGACATACTGTTAGTACAGAAGCTGAATGTGCACATGTTGGGTCGACTCTACCTCTTGATCTTGAGCTGTGGCATAGACGCTTCTTTCACTACAATCTGAGTGATGTTAGCAAGCTGTCTAAAAATCGGTTGGTTGAGGGCTTTAAACTCGATTCTAGTGCAAAGCCAGACCCAGTATGTGAACCATGTCTTGGTGGAAAGATGCATGCCAATCCTTTTCCTAGCAGTGAAACTCTGTTAGAGAAATCAGGTGACCAGGATCAAGGAGTACCTTGTCCCAAATCAAGTGACCTTGAAACAGGAGGGAAATAAATGTTGACACTAGCTGGGATTGAACCAGCGACCACACAGTACTCTAGACTGGTGCTCTAACCAACTGAGCTATAGTGCCGATGGTTAGAGTATGGATGTTAAGCCATATATCACTATGAGGATTGTTAGTCACTCAACTGGCCCACATTCATGTTGTACTGAAGCGGTTAGTCTTAGTACTAGAATGATGTAACCAGGGTCCAATTGCTAATGCCAACAAACTCGTGCTTTTGAAATTTTAGAACTTGTTCATATGGATGTACATGATACTGGTGTAATCTCGCCTTCTGGCTACCGCTACTGGATCCCCTTTATCTGCGACAAATCACGCTTCAGAGCAGTTGTACTACTTAAAAAGAAGAGTGAAGCTTTTGGTGCATTCAAGCGGTTTAAGGCCTGGGCGGAAAACTCTACTGGTAAAAAGATCAAGAAGATCAGACATGACAAAGGTGGCGAGTTTATATCCAAGGAATTTGAACAGTTCTTACAGCACGAGGGTATTGAAGTACAACGGACAACCAGGAATCGACCTCAGCAGAATGGAGTTGCTGAACGGCTTAACCGGACATTGGCTGAATTACTGACTGCTATGCTACTGGAATCGGGTTTACCAAAGACATTTTGGGCTGAATGCCTGGCTGCGCTTGTTTATGTGTTAAATCGATGCCCAACGTCTGCTGTTCCAGATGTCACTCCTTTTGAAGCCTGGTATAAAATTAAGCCTAAAGTTGACAATCTGCGTGTCTGGGGATGCATTGCTTATGTGCATATTCAAAAGGACAAGAGGCCTCACTTTGGTTCACATATGGAGAAGTGTGTGTTTATTGGGTACCCTGAGGGAGTTAAAGGCTGGAAGTTCTGGAATCCTGTCACTAAAAAGGTCATTATCAGTGAACGTGCAGAATTTGACGAAAGATTCATGTATGGATCCAAGTCACCTAATCAGCCTGCCCTTCGTCGAGACCATACTCCTGTGACTAGTTCTGAACCATCTGCTACTCCCAAACCACCAGCCAGTACCACTAATGACTTGTTCACACCTCCTTCTCAATATGATGACTCTGAATCTGAAACTGACTCTGTGGATGAAGAGGATATGCCTCCCCTTAACCACCCACCCGCCCCTGCTCTTGATCCTGAACCAGAACCAGAAATACCAGTAACTGAGGATGACGAATCTGATGGGCAACCCTTAGCTTTGAGACGACCTGCTCGTGCTCGCAAACCTCCTGGTAGATGGTGGGAAGTTAAACCTTCTTCTCAGGGCAATGCCCACAACAACAACCCTCATGATCACTCTGACAACTACGATGGTGATGTAGAGGAACAAGGACATGCTGCAGCAGCTTGTGTAGAACCTCGTAATTATCGAGATGCTATGCGCAGTCCTGAAGCCTTTAAATGGGAAGAAGCAATGAACGATGAGATCTCTGCTCATCTTGCTAATGGCACTTGGGATATCATTGACTTACCACCAGGAGAAAAAAGCTATTGGGTCGACTTGGGTATTTCACATTAAACACAATGCTGATGGCTCTATTGAGCGGTTTAAAGCACGCTTGTGTGCTCAAGGCTTCAGCCAAAGACCTGGATTCGACTATCTCGAAACCTATGCTTCAACTCTCCGCTGGTCCTCATTACGCATTGTACTTGCTCTTGCCGCCATTGATGATATGGAGCTTCGCTCTGTTGATATCTCACATGCGTTTATCAATTCTGATATTGACACTACTATCTACATGAGACAGCCCGAGGGTTTCAAGCAAGGTGGACCAGAGAAAGTTTGCAGGCTAAACAAGTCCCTATATGGGTTAAAGCAGTCGCCCCGTCTTTGGAGTGAGAAACTCTGTGGTGTGTTTGCCAAGCTTGGCTTTAAACGCCTAGAGTCTGATCCATGCGTTTACATGTTTCAACGCGGTAACCTTAAAGTGATTGTTCCAGTTTGGGTAGATGATATCACTCTTGCTTGTAAAGACTCTGGTGTAATAGATCAATTTGTCCATGATCTACAGAAAGAACTTAAACTCCGTGACTTGGGCAGTACCGACTTCTTACTTGGATTGGGAATCAGACGTGACCGCCAAAATCATAAACTCTATCTTAATGCCCGGCAATACATCCTGCGTAAACTTGACGAATTTGGCATGCAGGACTCTAAACCTGTTCACACTCCCATGAATCCCAATGTTACACTATCCAAAGATGACTGCCCACAAACACCAGAGGAGAAAGAAGAGATGATCAACATCCCCTACATGTCGGCAGTTGGCTCCCTATTGTTCTTGGCTATGATCCTTCGAGTTGACACTGCTTATCATAAGCATGTGGTGTCTTGACCCGTTTCAACTCTAATCCGGGCATGCTCACTGGATTGCTGTAAAGCACTTGTGGCGCTATTTGAAGGGATCTATTGATTACGAGTTGGAATTAGGGCCAGATCCTGATGCCCCCGACCTGATCACTGCTATTAGTGACTCAGACTTGGGTGGTAACAAAGACAATGGGAAGTCAACTACTGGATACATCATAAAGGTTGGATCAGGTGCTGTTAGCTGGAGTAGTAAACTACAACCTGTGGTTACTCTATCCTCTACTGAAGCCGAGTTTGTGGCATCAAATGCAGTGGGCAAAGAAGTGTTGGCAATTCGTTCTCTCCTTACTGAGCTTGGGTATAAAGTCGGCTGTCCTACCATTATCCATGTCGACAATCAATCCTCCATCCAAGTTGCCAAGAATCCAGAACATCATGGCAGAATGAAGCACCTTGACAGGACTTTCTACTGGCTCAGAGAACAAGTTGTACATGGAAAATTGTTACCTTCTTATCTGCCCACTGAGGATAATCCAGCTGACCTGCTCACAAAGGCCCTTGCCAAACCAAAGGTGGAAAAGTTCCGATCTTTGATTGGACTTGTGAAACCATCCCTTCCTTAATTTGAAGGAAACACTATGTTGGGGGGTTGTGTGTGTGATGGACTTGCAGAAGTGTTCCATCAGGGGGTTGTGTTGAGTGTACATAGTGCTGTCTGAAGGAAACACTATGTTGGGGGGTTGTGTGTGTGATGGACTTGCAGAAGTGTTCCATCAGGGGGTTGTGTTGAGTGTACATAGTGCTGTCACACATCTGCTTACCTAATCACCTTCCCACGACCATATTCCATCTCTAAACTATGTACTTTTATAGTAATCTTTTGTTACCATGTTGATATCTGCTCTAGTTTACTTTTTGGCTTTCATTTGTTCAGTTTGCAAGATATTTTCTCAGTTTGAGTGGTGACTGTTGAAAATATCTATGCGCGCACAATTGTGGACACCCATTTTCACGCCTCATGCGTTTCAGTACAAATAGAACCAAACAAATACCTATTCCTTACATAGTTAGAAAGAGTCCAAATCAATATTCACATATCTTTGATTCAGTTCATTGTTTGCTGTCTATTGGAGTACTGAGGAACTATAAGGCTATTAGTACAACACTATAGTTGTTATACTGAGCATAACAACGCTGTACTAAGACGGGTATCACACTGCTTGGGTTAGCTGAAGGGCGCTCCAGTGTGTTTAACTTCAACAAGTGCAGTTTCCTCCAACATATAAGGCATTACATGGATATCATTTGATCCAACCCCCTAGGTTGATTATATAGACAAGGGCATTTACACATAACACATACATCTCACCATTGTAGGGTGTCAGGATTGATTATTAATCCCAACACACTCCCGCAATCTGACACACTTATGTAACCTATTCTCCCGCACCATAGCGCTTCGGGGCCCATAACCTGTTAAAGTCATGATTTATACAAAGTGTCCAGACTGGGAATTGAACCCAGGACCTTCTGGTGAAATCCCAAGATGCTCTAACCAACTGAGCTATCTGGCCATGGTTACAACTACTTGGTATCTCATCAATGTAGTGACAGAGGTGCCCTAGTGTCCTCAACCATTATAAGGCATTACATGGATATCATTTGATCCAACCCCCTAGGTTGATTATATAGACAAGGGCATTTACACATAACACATACATCTCACCATTGTAGGGTGTCAGGATTGATTATTAATCCCAACAAGCAGTAAGTGTTCTATCACTATATACACTCAACACAACCCCCTGATTGAACACTTTTGCAATCTAGCACAAGTCAATCACTAACACAACCCCCCAACATAGTATTTCCTTCAACTAGGAAGGTTTGGTTTCACAAGTCCAATCAAAGATCAGAACTTTTCCACCTTTGGTTTTGTTGGGATTAATAATCAATCCTGACACCCTACAATGGTGAGATGTATGTGTTATGCCGTAAACAAGTGTACATAGCTTCAGCTAGCAAAAATCCTTAGTTCTCCAAGTAATGGAAAAAGACTAAAATTGAGTTATACCTAATAGAAACAATGAATAACAAAAACTAATATAAGTCAGTAAGGGATATACATTGTGAATAGGAAAGAAACTCACTCCTTAGCTCTCCAAGTAATTAAGGAGTGTGAGACACAAGTAAGTGAACTATAAGTACTGAAACACATGAGGGGAACAATCACCAGAGAAGGAATAGTAATTCTACAGAGGGGTGTCCAGTTTTCACGAGGAAGTTTGGTGGTAGAGCCTGCATTCCCAAAGAGGTATATGCATGGATAGACATTAATGTTAGCTAGCTTTGTGCTTCACTAGAATTGGACCTTCTTTTGTACCACAGGAGGAGTTGTGCTGGTTGTGAAGGATGAGGGAACCATTGTTTGGAAGGGCCTTCATTTATGATGTGGTCCTGGAAGACAATATTCCAGCCTTCTTCATGAATGGGTGAATAAAAAAGTGGGAACACATGAGAGGAAAGAGCAAAAGTTTTACTGATTGGCACTTATTGTTGTCAAGTCAGTTTGAATGGCCCAAATGATAAGGCTCAAATTGAGTTCAATTTCTTGTAGAATCAAGCTTCTTATCAGATTCAAAATTTAATTAAAGCATTGTTGAGCAATCAACCCTTTGCGTATACTAGTATAAGTTGGGTTCAAGTTAGATTTGTACAATTACCACTAGTTACAAGTGCTTATAAGTAACGCTAAATGTTAAACATGATCAACTTTGTAGTCTTCTCTGTCCTACAACTCCCTCTATTAATGATTTAATAGGCAAAAAAGCGAAATTTATGCATAAATCTACAGATATCAATTATTACCCACTCCCCTAGGGCATTATAAAGTACTATAGAGTGCTCCAAATGTACCTACCATATCAGGGTATAGTATGCTAGAAGCCTGGGGCCAACCCCTGCCCTGGATACTTTGATACTTATCCTCTAATTTCGAAAAAATGTGTTTTTGATGGGAAGTTCTAAAGATCAGTAAAGACTGATCTCCCAGGGGACATCAAGATGGGTCTGGGACCCAGAAAAGGTAGAGAACATATCAGGGTATCAGGGGATGAAAAGGATCACCCTTATCCATTCCAATCTGCATATTATATCAAGTAATCTTTAGACTCAACACTTTCCATTGATTTCCTTTTATGGACATACAGCTTTGGCCTCATCCACTAAAAAAGTCAAAGGTCATCCAAAAAATATTTTGCAATCCAACCCCAGGCCCTTCCCACCACAGGATTGGCTTCATTTGTGGTGAGCAGCCTATTTTATATATAGAGAAGAGATCTGGATGGCTACTAACTACCTCATGGAAAGAGTCCAGCCAGTTTTTGTGTTCAGTTTGGCCATTTCCCAATTAGGTAGGGAAAACAGCTTTGACCTCATCTACTGCAACAGATTTGTGATTTCTTAATTAAGTAATAAAAAGAGCTTTGGCCTCATCCACTTCAAAAGATTTGTCACTTCTCAATTAGGCAATAAAAACAGCTTTGACCTCATTTACTGCAAAATTTGTCATTTCCCGATTAAATGATGAAAACAGCTTTGACATCATCCACTGCAAAAGATTTGTTACTTCTTAATTAGGCAATGAAAACAGCTTTGACCTCATACACTGCAAAAAGTTTTGGGGTTGCCTAATTAAGAAATAAAAACAGCTTTGACCTCATTAAAATAAAATTGCCTAATATAGTAATTTATCCAAAATGCCAAATGTGTCTGTGTTAGGGCATGTTCTGAAATATTAGGGCATGACCTAGGATGTTACAGAATGCCCTCCAATGTTAGTTCATGACCCCCTTGGGCCTCACTTGTGAAGGTCAAGCCAGAGAGATGGCAAGAACTTTGTCTTAGGAGAAGAAGAATGGGGCTTAAAGATAAGAGAAGATAACAGTTGATTTAACTAAGGAATCTAGATATCTCCAAGCACTTAAATACTTGAAATACTCATGAAACTCTAGTTGAAACATGTAATAGAAAGCTATGTATGTACAAGTAAAACATGTAAGAACACAAGTGAAACTTGTAAGAAGAAATAACAAATATGTGATACATGTGAGAGGGTGCTGTGCTTATACCTACAAGGGTATATCATGACATCACTCTGGCCATGCCCTGGAATATCATCAATATAGCTCCAATAACCAAAAAAAAAATTCCACCTAGGGGATGCCCTAAATGCCCTACCCCCTAGTGTTGGATTAGGGATTTGTCATTCCAAGCTTGTAATCTTATGTAGGTACAAAACTGTAGTCAGCGGATGCTTCTGCATCTGTTTGTCTCTCTCTTTTGACTATCATGGAGAGGACAACCAGAATATACTTGTTGCTGCCTTTTTACCCTCAGGAGCCTATCACAACACCTAGGACATGTCCTGGGATTTGCTTCTAATTAGTCAGGGCAATGTAACACTTTTGCAAGTCTAGTAGAAGGAAAAAGTGGTTGACTGAACTGATGTCACAGTACAACCTTTTTGAAAATAATAATAATAATAATAATAAGCAGTCTAGATAGGGCAGATTGACATGGTTACCACCTTATCAATGTCAAGCTTGGGATTGACATGGTTACAACCTAGGCCTAAAGCAGTCCCCTCTATGAGGTTGACGTTAAATAAGAAACCTCGATAGAGGGGCCTGGAAACCGGCTCCGGACCGTGGCACAGACTTCTTACGGCCGTTTTAGGAAATAACTTTTACCTTCCGTTTTGGGATTTAGAGGTGGGAAATTTGAGCGCCTATTTATCTAGTGATAATTCTCGTTCCGTACTTTCACCACAACGCGTCTGAACGCGTCTTCTTACTTCGGAATACAAATAAATCATTCGCATACCACAGTAATGGCCTCAAATGACTTGAAAACATTCTTCTCTCTGCCAAATTATCGGCACAATGCTTCAGAACCTGGCACTGATCCTGCCACATTACAACAGGCCATTTTGCAGCCTACTCTGTCATTTCGTCCACCTCCAAAACGGGCTCAAAAAAACAGTCAACCCGTCAGCTCCAAAACCAGTCTTGTATTTGTTCAAAATTCCTGACTATCCTCGCAAAGATGAGAATTCAACAAGCTCTCAACCTTTCTTTAGGACACCCACTACTCCAGGTCCATCAACATCGTTACTGCCATCGTTAGATCTTGATATAGACCAACCTTTCAATCCGCCATCTGTACCTGACAGTCCTCTTGCCGAGTCTCTCACACAACTCTTTGAAGATAATTTGCAGCCATCTTGTAGTCCGTTCTCGTGCAGTCCTGTGACTCCAAGGCTTGACTTTGAAACTGTGTCAGAGCCTAGTTCATCGCCTGAATCCATCCTTGTCACACCATCCTCCTCTGTATTCAATTGGAGCACACTTGAATCAGAATCACTATCTTCTGTCCCGCCGCTTTCACGTAAATCGCGCGCTCCTCGTGTATCAACTCTCTCAAAAGCCCAAGCTGCTCTTGAAGCTCTTGACAAGTTGGGCATATCTGTGTTTGAGCTGATAGCTACTGTCCTCGATCCCATTCACCCATGCTTTGCAAGCTCCCGAAATGCCTTTTCCCGTCGTGATACAAAGTTGATTCCACGAATCCTTTCACTCATTTTCGATAACCCTACTGGTAATGAAGCATTTTGTCACTGGCTTCCACCAAACTTTGCACGAGATCAATTTTGCGGCAAAATTTCCGAACAGATGGAAGCTGCTAAACCGATGTTTTATATGAAAACACGCGACTTCACATTGGAGTTCCTGGAAACTTTTGATCTTCGTGCTGTTTCTGACCTTGCTGCGATTCATCTCCCGGACTGGGTGTATGTATTGCAAGCAGCAACGGGATGCTTTGGCTCAGAGTCTGGGAAGAAAATAGCTGCTACCGAAACGGTGAACAAGCCGATACTCTGACCTGCATTGTCTGATGCTCTTGCGATTTAGGGACGCGCTGTTCTTACTTGCCAGGTAATGAATATGCGATCAGTTCAATGCGCAAAATTGCAGTACATTCTAGGACTCTCGGCTTGGGCAACGGGAACTTCAAAACAAACCATGGAGATAATGGGCTCCGCTTCGCTTTCTGTGTCGAGTCCAACTGTACTAAAGATCATCAAGACTGTTGCTGATCAAGCTGTCACTCTTGCTTCCAAGGTCTCGTATGGCCCTCACATGTTCACTTATGACAACATTGATCTATCGAACCCTGAGCACGTTGAACAGACAAAGGAGGCAATCAGCAAAGTCAGGTCGGGAACTTTTCCTCTTCTGTACAAGCTCTCTTGCGTTTTAAAACGTGAACACATGCTTCTGGAACCAATTGTGGAAAATATGCGTAAGGCCATACCATTACAGATTTATGATGTTTGGCCCACTCGAGCTCAACTGGCAGCGTATAAACATCAGAGCATCACAAATGTTATCCATGCTCTTGGGCGTCGACTTCCACAGTTTGAATATGTCCTTTCTGATCCAGAACTGCAGCACAAACCTCGTCGCCCTCTTCCTTCAGATCTCCGCACTGAATTCTTTCCACTTCGTACAACCACATTCGAAGAAAAATCTATCATAGGAAACTTACAGAACCAGGATGATGCATACATTCGACAAATGTGACGTGACCCAAACGACCCAGAGCTCTCAAAATGGATTATCCCATCTATCAATGATCAACTCACCAACTCTCGTATTCGCAGCTGTATTATTTCCCGTCAAGGAGACATGAACAGCTGGCTCCGGCGGTTGGTCTTTGCACTGGGCATTGCTATCTTCCATATGCTCATGAATCTTATCTGGGGACTTCGAACAAAGCACTATGGCTCTACCACTGCTCCAGGTAGTCTGGTTTATTTTTTCATTCTCTTGGAAAAGAAACGGCTCGCAAACGACAAACCTGATTTCCATGCGCTGTCATCAGCACTGCTGCAGATTCTTGATGGTATACTTCTTAGTGGTTGGATCAGGGAGTGCGGATACACATCCTTTACCGAGTTTGCCGAGTCAACGCCCAATGCAGCGAAGCTCCGGGATATAGCATCTCGTGTCTTGATTAAATACTGCACCTCAATGCCTGACAAGCCAAATGAAGACTCTACCCATCCCGAGCCACCCCAGCCACGCAGAAAAAAGGCCGCAAATGCAGAGTCGTTGGAAGAAATCGACAGTCCAGAAAAGCCAGAGGTGACGTCTGATGACAATTGTCATCGTAACATTCGACTTCTTGCACGAGATCTACTGGTTGTGGCTGAGATCACTGCTGCAGTCCCTCAGGGTGATTTTGGGCGGATCGAGGACTTGCTCCCTGATTTAGCAGCAATGTTTCGAAGTGCAGGTTCAAACAAGTACGCCACTGAAATTATCACACTCCTACACAATCTGAAGTATGTCTGGACACCGGAGTTTGCGTGAGTTCATCTTGTTCTTATATCATCGTGAAGCTAATTCGTTTCCAGTAATATCATGCGTGACAATCACCTTATCAAGGTATCAAATACCTTCATGGCCGTAGACCTTAATATTGAGCACCATATCGGATACATCAAAGTGAGTGGTTTCAAATTTTCATATGATCTTTAAGGCAAGCCTCACGGACACAGGAGCTATATGCTGAGAAAGGTATCTATGCCGTATGGGACCACTTGGCGAATATTTCTGCCGCGGTCGTACACACTAATGCATGCAAAAAGAAAGCCAGAAAAATGATGAAGACATCGTACCAAAAGAAGAATCATACGGCAGTTGATACGAACAAACTTGTTTGGGAAGTGGTTGAGGCTATCCAGCGAGAAAAGCTCTTGGAGTATAATATTGAGCGGAAGACAGATTTTCCAGTCAAGCCAGTTGTGGATTTACAAGTGGATGGGTATACGAAGTTGAAGGCAACCATTACAGGTTTCAACAAACGTACACAAGCTTTTTGGTCTGGTGAGCAGATACCACCAGAGGAAGACGATGAACTTGCCACGATGCAATGGGCTAGTGAAGCAGATTCAGATGCTATCATTACAGTAGAACAGTTTTTAGACATACACAATGACGGCGATTTGTAGTACACTAGTCTACCTTCTACACTTTTTGGTCACCTGTTCAACTACAGGATATTCGATATCAAATGCGGTAAGAATTCCAAAAATCTTTCCTGCCCATTCCGTCGCAAAATCCCCATTTGCTTCCTCCCCAACTATTGCAACAATATCTGCTGGAGAACGTAGGTATTTTGGATGAACCTGACCCAGTTTCTTGATATTAGCATCTGTAATAATAAGAAATTCAGGGAAAAAAGCCGAAACTGGGTCAAGGTCATGCTCTTTCCGTCGCCATTGAAAGAGTCGAGCCTGAATAGCTTTGTGGTGCCGCTGGATACGTTTTTTCCGACCATCGTTGTCTAACAATTCCTCAGAAGCTTTCGTGACAGCTGCACGCTTCGCACCGATTGTGTTCTTGCTGTGGGTTGGCTCCACCATAAGGTTACCAGGAAGAAAGTCTTCGAGAAGAAATGGAGGCATGCCTGCAGGAGCCGGACACCCATCGCAACAGTAATGCGCGAAATCTAAGCCTAGTATATCTGTTAGTACATATACACGTGAAAAAAAAAAAGAACTCATACATGAGGACGACGTGTCACCATTATACATGGCGAGAAATTTTCGGACACAGGTGCACTGTATATACTCAATCCCAGAACGTGGAGCACGCTCACGCTTGTTTGAGCCTTTCTTCAGGAATGTACGTGGTCGGTCAGGGTCAGAAGCAAAAGGAAGGTCTTTGTTTTCGAACTCGTCAAGTTTCACATTTTGAGCCCATTCTTCATATAAGGTGATATGCACACCTCCAAGCTGTAGTCGGTCGTTACGGCCTCCACGCTGCTGGCCATCGCTTGGATCAACAACCCCGATGTTAGCTGTTAAACGAACGTCGTGATGGTCAATGCCCTATAGATTTAGATTTAGACTATGAGCCACGGAGAAGTAATATAATGCCTACTACAGATTCACCAGCAGTTGCGCAAAGTATGCGACACGATCCGTTTGGGTCATTGAAGCTTTCGTGTGTGATGTCAAGATATTCTGGTGACATTGTACTGTAGTAATGTCGTGAAAAGCCTTTGTTATGAAGATGCGGAGGTGCGTGTGCGTTCAAGAATTTGGCGACTCGAAGAGCCAAGGAGTTGCTATCGAAGAAAAGAAGGACTCGAGGCTGATCTTGGGCAGTACCGTTTTGTGGAAATGGTGATCGAATGAAGCACAGATAATTTTCAAGAACATCAAAGTTTCCTATAACACAATGTCGAGCATAAATGACAGTTGGCCGGTTGATTGAGCCGCGGATAAGCCCATATTCAGAACCAAGAAACGAAGCTTCAAGAGTCGCCTTGACATGAGGTGGGCAAGTGGCCGTGAACCCGTGCCAAAGAACCTCCTTTGGAAGCATGATCTTCAACTCAGAGAATCGACCCCAGGCCACGCGAAAGGGTGTAAGTCCGAATCGTTCCATGCCAGCGTAGTGCACAAAGTGTACCTCGTCAACGTTGATGTGAGCTATCCGTTTGCGGAACTGAGGCTCGCGAAGAGTAAGTGAAAAACACGTCCAGTGCCCTTCCGGTGATTTGAATAGTTGTTCTGCGGTTACAATGAGATGTCAAGATGTAGATAGCTGGGTGGCATTCTTGCGAGTGTCATGAACATACTTCTATCAAGTTAAACAGTTTAGTGATGACTAGAACATCAACAGTGATTAAATAAACAGACCCTCCAGTACTGAATATCCCAAGGCGTGTCCTGGTTGATTGAAATAGTTGAAATTCCATACTTCTCAAGGAATGTTACAACCTATCGTGTTTTTGTAAGTATAAGCTTGTTCAAAATATTATTAGTACGCACCTGAGTGACCTGAAGTCGTTTCAACGGAGACAGAGTGATGAAAATGCGGGTAGACGTCGATTTCTCCAACAGCATCAACAAAGCCATGATATGAGTCTTCCCAAAACCTGTGCTTGCAGTGACTAATGTATTCCGTGATATCGACTCCAGCGCGGCGTGTAATTGAAGGATTTTCGGTACTTCAGCACCCTTGGTAGTATAGTATACAAGTAAGCACATTCTCAGTGCAGTAATTTGACGGTCCATATTCGGAAGAGAGATGATAAACATGAAAGGAATTTGGCCGCGGTTCCCATTCTTAATAACCTTGAGTCGTACGAGTAGTTCTTCAAAATTTTCATCCCTAATGATGTCGAGAAACTGAAGAAGCGTCTGAGGATATACGAGAGCCATTACAGGCGAAAAAGCATTTATAAACGGCGTTGGTGGAAGTACGGAACGGAAGTAAAGCTTAAGCGCTCAAATTTCCCACCTCTAAATCCCAAAACGGAAGGTCGAAGCCACTGCCTAAAACGATTGTAAGAAGTCTCTGTCACGGTCCGGAGCCGGTTTCCAGGTCCCTCTATCGAGGATCGCCAATTACCAACCTCATAGAGGGAACTGTCACAGGTCTAGTTACAACCTTATCAATGTCAAGCTTGGAGCCCAAGATCTACTGATATAGTCAGATCTACAAACTTTCCATCATTTTCATATTTAACAAATGTTCAGTGGTAACAGCAGCTGCACTAGCAGTAAGAGCAATGGATGTCTGGAACAACATATAGAGATTAAGAACAAGGACTATGAAAAGGGTGAGTGGAAGAAAACAGCCTGCATGAGCATGAGCAATTTTAAAAACCAAAGTTTTGAATATTCAAATAGCCGGCTCACCTGAACAAAAACCACAAAATCAGTATAACTATCTGAGGTTGAAAACAAATCAAAATTGAGTCTAGGGACTCTGTTACGATCATGCCAACTCACTGAGGCTCGGATCACCTTTGGATCATTATGGCCATCATTCCAGCATCATTCCAATTCCTTTCCAATATTTATCTCATCTATTCCTTTATCTCTTCATCTTATCTCTTACTTCTGATCTTTGTCTGATATCAGAAGATATTGGCCTCATTTGGACTATTATATCATTGGTCCTTATTATTTTATGACTCTATTACCATTCAGTTCTATTGTCTTATATTGATATTACTTACTCTGGTCTCCCGCACTCATCTCCAACTATTAAAGATGTCCACAAGTCCAAGTTATCCGCAGGTACTCGCAGGTATGACCGTGAGAATACTTGCAGGGTTGTCTACCTGCGGATCCAGGTATCTGTTTCCCATGGATCTGTACAGGTCACAGGTATCGATCCAAGCAAATTTGCACTGCATGCAAATTGCCATAAGTTTTTATGGAAATGGTAAAATTATGTTAAACTTGTCTGAAGATAGCAAGATTATGTTAAAATTGCATGAAGTTTCATACATCTTTAACATAATTTTACTATTTCCACAAAAAATTACAGTGATTTGCATGCAGTGTTGTGCTACCTGCAGGTACCTGCAAGTATTTGTGGGGAGGGCAAGAATAAATTTTTTTCGCTCAAATAACAACTGGAATATGCTCTCCACTATGCACTAGACCTTGTCTGAGCAGCTCATCTGTCCACCTAGCATGTAGCAAGTTACAAGTGGCTATATGCACTGTTGTACACTATACAATCATGATGAATATAGTCCCTCTTCAACTTCAGTGACTTGTATCACTCAAGGACCACTGTTCTCTACCCACATTGTACTCTATTCTACATACTAAGCACCTACTAAGTGTCTCACACTCATACCTTGCATGTAGTAGCCATTTCACTATTATTGTAAGTACTAAATACTTGCAGGTACTCACAAGTAACTTGTGAGTACCTGTGTTCACTGGGATCCACAAGTACCTGCAAGTACCTGCGTTAAAATACCTGTGGATCCATGTGGGTCACAGGTGGCCCCTTGGGGCCCACAGGTACCTGCGCAATGGACCCGGGTTTACCTGGATCCGGACTCATGGACATCTTTACCAACTATTGTCTTTTCCATAAGTATATAAGTAGTAGTACTTTGTATGATAGACCTCAGTTTAAATATCAACTTGGATAACCAAGACATTCTGTCCGACTAAGTTCCATCTTGGTACTCTTCTTGTCTCTATACTCTTTGGCCCTTCATAGGCCAAATCTATCTTGTGGGACTACTTGGCATGATAAGGGTCCAGTTAATAGCTATACTGCATGTCCCACTGTTGAGTGTACATAGTGCTGTCATACATCTGCTTACCTAATCACCTTCCCACGACCATATTCTATCTCTAAAGTATATACTTTTATAGTAAAGTTTGATTACATTCTTCATATTCCTTCTAGTTCACTATTTTGCCTAGTTTACTTAGTTTTAGAGTTATTTCTTCAGTTTGAGTGGTGACTGTTGAAAATATCTATGCGCGCACAATTGTGGACACTCATTTTCACGCCTCATGTGTTTCACTACAAATAGAACCAAATAACTACCTATTCCTTACTCAGTTAGAAAGAGTCCAAATCAATATTCACATTTCTTTGATTCATTTCATTGTTTGGTGTCTATTGGAGTACTGAGCAACTATAAGGCTATTAGTACAACACTATAGTTGCTATACTGAGCATAACAACACTGTACTAAGACAGGTAGCACACTGCTTGGGTTAGCTGAAGGGCGCTCCAGTGTGTTTAACTTCAACAAGTGCTGTTCTCTTCAACACCCACTCCATACTCCATCTCTGATATCAGTCCAAGACTAACTTTGTTGATATATCCCTCTTGGGCCTCCCAGTCTTGCACAATCTTAACAGACTCCAGTAAGTACTTTGCAAAGAAAAATGCTTTGTCTGACTTGGACTTGACATAGCCTAAGAGTGCTTTGCACTTGCAGCTAGATGGCCAAAGTTTGAAATGAAGGTCAGACACTAACCAAACATTAGCATAATTAATGCAAAGATAAACTGTCAACTACACTAATCCATGAAAGCAACAAGAACTTTACTCATTCAAAGTCAAGTGTGTCATTCAAAGTCAAGTGTGTCATTCAAAGTCAAGTGCATTGTTCAAAGTTGAGTACATCATGGATGACTTCAAGTGGTAGGGTTCCACCCACTTGATGAGTGCAACACCTGGAGTGGAGAAATGTTCAACAAGCACATATTCAGTTAAATCTACACACTTGGCAGCCAGAATGACTAATGACCAATATTGGCTGAAGAACTGAAGCAGAACCAACTGGCCAGTCTAAGAGCATCATAGGGGGCCCTAGTAGGAGTATGATATTATTCAAGTGTCCAGAAGAGTTACATCTTTGGTTTGGTATGCCACCTAGGTGAGGACAATGATCTTGATTCTGTTTAAGAGTCAAACAGGGAATTGACAGATAGTATCTTCAATGCCTGAGTGGATAAATTGCACTAGCATAGTGCAATTCTTCAACTGAGCATTGTGGTGCAACCTCCATTTTACTGTGGCTGACCTTCATCTAGTCCCAATTTGGTAAAAAAAACTGGACTTACCAAATAGGAATAGCAATTCTGTATGCATACTCTGTATTAAGGCTTGCAGCTATGCATGCAGTGTTAGAGAAATCAGGTGACCAGGATCAAGGAGTACCTTGTCCCAAATCAAGTGACCTTGAAACAGGAGGGAAATAAATGTTGACACTAGCTGGGATTGAACCAGCGACCACACAGTACTCTAGACTGGTGCTCTAACCAACTGAGCTATAGTGCCGATGGTTAGAGTATGGATGTTAAGCCATATATCACTATGAGGATTGTTAGTCACTCAACTGGCCCACATTCATGTTGTACTGAAGCGGTTAGTCTTAGTACTAGAATGATGTAACCAGGGTCCAATTGTTAATGCCAACATGCAGAGCATAGTAGCTGATTTGAAGTTGGTTTGGCTTTTCAGGTGAGCAACTGAATTTTTACATTGCAGGAGCTAAGAGTTGAAATCACTGTTCTACAGGCAACAAGTCATGCAGGCACAGGTCCATTCAGCAACTTTTTCAGAAATCTCTATTTCAGGGGTTCTAGGCTATAGCAACATTTTCAGGAGCAAAGCCAGAATAACTAATGACCAACATCAGCTGAAGAACTGAAAAGCAGAACTGACTGGCCAGTCTAAACATTGTAGAGGGCTAGGGAGGATGATATTATTCAAATGTACAGAAGAGCTACTTTGGTTCAGTAGGAACTGTAAGTTTCAGAAGGTCAGAGCAATTCAGAGGTCAAATCACAATCAACATACACATGAGACACAAAAGTAGTCCTTCATGCCTGTCTTATCCAACAAATATCCTTTGTGCCTGTCTTATCAACCCTTGCTCTCATGGGTCTAATTGGACTAGTACTGCTGATATTGTAAAAGACAAGAAAAGACAAGAGAGAAGACAAGAAATTGTTGGGATTAATAATCAATCCTGACACCCTGATGGAATGTTGTATGTCATGTGCAAATATCCCATCCCAAATCTATAAGGCAATATGTAAGTCCAAAGAGGCAATATGTAGGTCCAAAGATATAGATGTTGGGACAATATGGGTGTTGCACCTCTGACAGTACTTCAGGGATCTTCCATTAGCTGTAACCATGGCCAGATAGCTCAGTTGGTTAGAGCATCTTGGGATTTCACCAGAAGGTCCTGGGTTCAATCCCCAGTCTGGACACTTTGTCAGTCATTATAACTTTAACAGAAATAGCAAGCAGAACTTGAGAGCATGGCAATTCTAGGTGACCCTGATTTCTTTTCTTTATTGTTTATTGACTGTCAGTTCTAGCATAATTTGGCCACTATACAAAGATGATAGGATTTAGAGAGTCTACCTAGATTTTTCACATACAATCTATCTATCTATTGTTCAACTGGATATTTCCAGGCTTCTACTTTTCTGAGCCTTCACTTAATCTTATCTTCTGCCTCCTGGTGGCTGTCTTATCACCACATCTTTTGGCTTGACACTATGCTTATATAGGCCATCTGAGCTCAAGCCTAAGAGATTGAACCAGGATTGTCCTTGTTGTAAATATCCGGCGCAGGGACTGAATAAGCTGTGAGGCTCGAGAGATAGAAGAGACTAGATTGGAGAACTATTGATACTGGCTTCAGAGAAGGCCTTATATACTGTGTACAGTAGTAGATATTACTAAGGGATTCCGGTACATACGAGGTATCACTAACCAGATGAATAATGATTAGTAAGTACAACCGGAGTTGTATCATATCCGATCGGCGAAATACAACAGTCCTCTTACCCACTGGATGCTGGTGCTGACAAGACAATGTACACTATGCAGCTGAGCATACATGGCTGGGAAAGACAGACTTTCAGGCAACACTTGAAAGGGAAATGGAAACAATAACTTTCACTGGCAGAGTGAAGGAGAAGCTTTCAAAACTTGAATGAAATAATTGTTTTTGGTTACTGTCTGAAATAGGATATTTCAGCTTCATACTTGGCCAAACTGAAGGAATATTATTCACAATCGCAGAAAGATTTGCTTTCTTGGGTAGTCTGAAATATTCTCTTTCAAGACACAACCAGAAGTAATTGTTTCAAAAAGACAATGAATTATTATGTTTCATGGTCTACTTCAGTCTGGCTGAAGTACAAATAAAAGTGCGGTGAATTCGAGTAGGATATTGATGCCATGCCACTGGATACAGATTCTATTATGTATTCTCACTTTGCTGCTGGCCAACAGTCAAGCACCATGGTATAGCTGGTTCAGCTCAATTTTGTATAAACCACCAATGTAACTACTCATGTAGACTTAGGGCTCTTCACTGTACATACTGTATACAGTACAGAATATTTTCACTGTAATACGGCATGGTGCAGGTACAGTACAGTGATTTATGGTTCATTTTTTTGCTCGATGGCATAGTACAGTGAAAATATGGCCGTATTACAGATTACAGATGGTACGGATAACACTTGGCACAAATGGAAACCACAAGTACTTGAAAGTATCTGAGTGCTTATAAATGGTATATAGACATGTAAGTATGTATTAAATATGGAATAAGATGTACTTGGGCCAAGCATCAAAGTTACGAGCCATTATTGAAGTGGGCCGCACAGGTCATGTGACCCGCAGAACAGTGCCATTCCCTTGCAGCTCACTTATGAAGGTGTGCAACTTTGTGGGTACTTAACTACTAATGTATATAGTTAAACTTCAAGTTCTTCCTGTAAATTAGAACAATTTAGATTGTATTCATCTACAATGCACAGCCACCTGGCAGTATGACTGTATATGCTGTAATACAGACATACAATATGGAACTTCCTGTACCGGATATGGTATGGTCAAAACAACTTGCCCTTGCCCTCCCATACACCAGACACATCACATGACACACATCAGCAAAAGCCCAAAGTCATGGCCCAGCATGGAAATGAGCCCCAGGCCATGACATACAAACAAACATGCAATGCCCTGTATATGAGATCCCAATCATTTCTAGGCCAACAACAATAAAACATACTGCATAGTCTGTGCATACTGATTGATATTTATAGGCATTACATGCTGTTGAATATTTACATACAATTACAGAATGTTTTGAGTTTACAGAAGTTACAGATTGTTGTGCGTTTACAGGAAGTCCAGTTTGTTGTACATTTAAGGAAGTACAGGTGGCATTGTATTTCAAAGAGCAGTTCAGGCTATAGATGCATGTATTTGAGCAGACATCAAAGAATATCCATTTGGTACAAAAATACTTGTATCAGTATATCATAGGCTAGATACTATGAAAAACAAGTGTAACAGTGATGGTGGAGCAGTGAGGACAGGGATTGGGTGCAGGAGCAAAGCAATAGAAAGCAGCTAATAATCTAGTATTTGAATGTGTAACTTGATAGAAACCAGAAGTGATAGGTGAAGTGAAAATGGCACACCTTTCCAATTCTCATGAGCACTTGGCCTAAGTATTCAGCTTTCTTGATGATTTGAAGATTTTCTGATATGATTGTTGGTGTCAAGAAGGCACTTGGGAATTATGGCAAACACACCTTAGGTGAAGGTCCAGCAGTCTCTATAGTGACCAATACTGGTTTCAGCTAGTAGCAAAGCTTGTTGGTAGGCAGCATATGGAATGAATTTTTGAAGATCTTGAGATACACCAGTGTCACAAGATGGGAAAACCTTGGCTGATGAGCTCATTCAGAGCATCCACTTTCAGGACAGTTGTGAGCATATATCCAGATAGTAAAGTCATGCACCATTCTGTTTCTTTCAGTTTAAGATCGCCCATACGGCTTTCAACAATGACTTCTTTGGTTTCTAAACTGAAGTAAAAGACACAGTGCTAAGGTAGTAGTTGCAATCCATGGAGCGCTGTTTTGACAGTTGGATGTGGTGAAAGAGGGCTTGGCATTAGCGAGAGAGATCTTATTAATCCATAGCAAATCACATTGAAGAAATTGAAAAAATAATGATAAAGAAAAAAGATTGAAGAATGTGGTGGTGGTATGAAACGAAGAAATGAATTGAAAGAAAAATGTCCAAAATGTAATCATATGATTAAGTGATGTCACATGTTTATTCATGAACGAGTTTCTTTGTGAACTATAAGATGGCTAGCCAGGCTAGTTCTAGGCACCAATTTTTTTTCTGCTCCACTTGACTCTTCAAGAGGCTCTATGTAACAACTTGAGCAACTAATGCAACCATAGCACAGTAAGTTCATTTTTTTTTTGCATTTTGTCCCATGCCACTTGTCATATCCAATAGTAACTATTTTCAGATTTGATCTCCTCATCAATCATTGATCATGCTTTGACCATTTACCACAGCAGAAAACACAAAGAATACATTGAAGTACAGCTGTTGAAGAGGCAGCTTCTCAGTGAGATGTGTGCCTTGTAGTATCCTCCTTTGGGGCCTTTCCCATTTCTCCTTCTGCATTGTTGTTCCATCCTTGACTTTCTCAACCTGCTGACTGCATACTTGCTTTGTTCCAGATCACACACACTTTTGCTGTACATGATACTGGACTGTAGAGGTAAGTTTCAGTTCCAGTCAAGATATATCATTTGCTTAAGTTTACAGCAATCATGGAAACTCATCACCATGCAAATTTGGTAGCATATATCTTTTATCAGCCAACATGGAACCCTCAAGTTCATCATTATTTCCTCCATTCCTGGCCCCTTTGAAACCATGATGGTGGCCTAGTTGAGTCCGTCTCTAGGGATCTCCACTGTAACCGTAAGATACGGTTTACGGTTATGGTTTTACGGGTAGCCATAATTGTACTGTATGCCACTTTGGGATGGATATACGGTTACGGCTCAAGCCGTAAAACCACCTGTACATACCCATAAAAATACGGCCGTATACAGGTCTTATACAGCCCGTAAATCGGCTCCTAATCAAATCCGCGACTGGCTGCATGTCGGTGGCCAAAATTGCCATGACTGGACATTAGCAATGGGTGAAATTCCTTTGTGATTTGCAATCCACTGATGACTGAGACTCCGGAACTGTGAGGCTACCGATGGCTGAACGTCCACACTTTGCACACCTCTGTCCAAGTACACTGAGTGCATATAAAAGGTCTCTGCATCTGCATACTTTTTTGTCCTTATCAGAATGACACCGTCTTTGCAAGATCACATCAACAAAAGTATGGCACTCATTTCTAAGTTGCTTCTCAATCTTTGATATTTTTATTGCAGCACTTGCTGAAACAAATGGCTGGGATCAGTGCGCAAAGAACGCAGATGGGAACCTGAAGGATGCAAAGGACATCGACTTTGGCCCTGATCCTGGTACTATGGCAGATGAGACAATTGATAATCCGCCTGGTACGTGTAATCACAGCTGTTTCATTAATTACTGTGTACAAGCTAAAATCCATTGCCAGGACTTTCTTCACGTCCTCCCCGTGGCAAGAATCAACGCATGAAGGATGCAATTATCTCTGAACAGCAACCAATTGATGATGAGGGCAGTACCACATGCAAACAAAAGTTTGGACGAGGTAACACTAAAACGAAGGGTAAAGCAAAGAGTGGCGCTATCTCTGATCCTGAGGATCACACGTACTTGGGATCTGAGACCAAAACTGAGTTAGATAGTGATGCAGAGGTTGCCATCTCTAACAAGGAGGTAAGTTGTAGAATTCTATTATGCCATCAAACTGCACATCATGTCCATTCAGCTCGCAGATAGTCTTCCTACTAAAACAGTTCCAGAGGGCACAACTCGGAAGGGAAAAAAAGGTCAAGAAAAGCGGAAACAGAAAAAGCAAAAGACCCAGGCCAATGCATCAAGTCTTCTGGAGGAGTGGATCCTCATGAAACAGAAAAGGAGAACAAGGTTTGTCATCTCTAAATTCCCTTCCTAAATTCCCTTCACATGCCTTTAACTTAGTTACACCAGTCGGGATCTTTGCGTATCCAAAATCCCATTTGAAATTTTTTTATTGAAGTCTCAAAGCCAGACAACCTCACTACTCATGAACAAGGTGATAGATATTACCGCTGCCATCACGGAGATTCAACAAAGGTTTTACAGGTCTCAAAGCAAATGCGTTACGCAACTAATGGTAAGATATCTACAAGATATATACCACCTAACATTTATCTACAGGTCTCAGTGGCCACTTGAAGACGCATGCACTGGACATGCACCATTTTTTTTCAATACTTCACAGCAGGAAGAAATCCAACCCATCTGAAGATGAGGTTAACATTGCACAGGGGAAGAAAGTTTTTGAGACTCGAGCAGAGTTCTTGAAGTATCTTGACACCTTAGGATCATCTGTTGAGCGACAACAAACACTTCAGGAAGTATTGACGCACTCTGCAGAGTGCAAACTGGTAAGTCATTTCTTTCAGACTCTACACAGTAGCTCAAAACCATTTAGAGTGAATGGGATCAGTCTGTGTTTGAAACCCTGTTGACAGAATGGATTGTGGTCTGTGATCAACCCTTCCAGGAGGTTGAATGTGCCGAGTTCCGTGCACTTTTGGAGTATGTTCATCATCAAGCAACCGCCCTCAAAATTCCCTCAGCAAATACTGTTCATCGTTGTGTAATGAAAATTGGGATAGAGATGGAGACACAATTGTGGGATTTCTTCCAGGTGGGTCTAATTGCCTATAAGTTGGTGGCCAACTTCAATAATTAAATTCACTCAGACATTGGAGAGTAAGGTATCTATTTCCCTTAATGCTTGGACATCATCAAATGGGTATGCCTTCATTGCAATTATTGCTCACTATATCACAAATGATGGCAAACTCGGTAAATAGTGATTTGACATTAGATAGCACTGCTCTAACTATTTGATAGAGGAGCTCCTCATTGACTTCCAAGAGCTTCTTGGAGAACACTCAGGTGATAACATGGCCGATGCTGTGTGGGATACACTGGAAAAATATGGTCTTGTTGGCCAGGTAATTTAGCAGTTATTTGGTTTCAAAATTGCTTAGATTCTGGACTAGGTACTTGCATTCATGATGGACAATGCATCAAACAATGACACCCTTCTGGAGACTATTGAGTGCAAGTGTCATGCACAGAATATCCCATTCAATGCACAGCACTCACAGCTCCGGTGTATGCCCCATACTGTGCACCTTGCAGTCTTGAAGGTACATTTCTTCATGAATAAAATTTACTGATAATGAATGGATGCTCAGCTTCTCGAGGCTATTGGTGCAGTGGAAAAGGACAGTAAAAAGCTGGGCCCATACCAAGATGCTGTAGTTGGGGCCCCAGAAGATGAGGAACTGGATGCATATGCAGCTAGTGAAGGGGATGGAGATTTAGAAGAGCCAGAGCTGTCTGGTATTAAAAACTCTGTCCGGAAAGTAGTCTAGAATTTTGGTCCATATTAATGTCACTGATATATTTTAGCTGCGAAAAATTGTACGCTCCATGCGCTCAAGCCCTCAGCGGCGGCAACACTGGTATAAGCTTCTGGCACCAGGTCAGATCACTGTTGGAACTCATATGCTTATCCTTGATGTCAAAACCCAGTGGTCCTCAACACATCAGATGCTCAGTGAGTGTTTATTTTCTATACTCAACTCATCTAATTTCTCCCTTAGGCTGAGCACTCAAGTATCGAGCATTCATCAATGAATTTGCAGATGCTCATAGTGATCTCCATGGGGCAGAACTCAAAAGACGGGATTGGGATGCAATTGCAACAGTTGCAGATTGGCTTTTAAACTTCTGTTCTGCAACAAGTCAGATGTCCAGGACTTCTAAGCCAATGCTGTCTTCAACACATTCAATATTCTGTGGTCTCCAGCACACACTCAAAGACAAGCTCAAACAGCTCCCAGAGGATACACCACCTGAGCTCATAGAAGGTTTGACCCAAGCGCACCAAAAACTCAGTGATTATTACTATAAGTATGACAACTCACCATTTTATATCTGGGCTGCTCGTAAGTGTTGTTACTCTATGTACTCTCTTTCCACTCACCTACAATGCAGTTCTGGACCCTTGTTTTAACTATAAAAAGCTGAAGAAGGATTATGCAAGTGAACCAGATCTCCTTGTATACCTTGAGGAGCAGAAGGTCGCTCTTGGTGTGTACTTTGATAAGTTCTATCCTGAAAACTTGTCTGGCACTACTACCACAGCACCTTCTACATCTGTCGACATGACACTGCAACCCAGTGTTATTGACTTTTTGGCATTTGATCAGGGGTCGGATAATGAACTTGAGGGAAGTGAACTCGAACGATACTTTGATGCACCCCATGCGGCATCACACACTGATCCAGTTTAATGGTGGTATGCCAGAAAATCCGAGTCACCATGTTTGTATCAAATGGCGCGTGACTTTATGGCAATTCCAGGTGCGGATTCATTACTTCAAGTCATATGGTTTAAAACCTTATTCTCTTACAAGGTTCTGCTGTTGCTGTAGAGCGCATTTTCTCTGGGGGAAGGGATACTATCTCATTGCATTGCGCTCGTTTGAAGCCTGAGACAATTTGTGTATTGATGTTATACAAGCATCGACTTAGATTGAAGTGGAAAGTGCTTGAAGAGACCTCAAAGGCATCTGTAGAGATGTAGAATACAATTTACCAACTGTAGTAGATTTTATACGGCCATAAGACCTGTAAAACACCATATAAATACCTGTAACCGACGTCACACTTTGTGTTGTTGACACTGAGTTCTCCGTCATGTATGATACTCCCCTTGCTGCCCACCTCGTCAACCTCAGGAGCGTTGATGTTCCTGAGTGGGATGTCCAACACCGTCTCTGTAGCTTGTAGATGGGCTGTCTGTTACAGACTCCAGAGCTGAGCTTGGATTCCTTGATCACGTCCAATGTTTGTGTATATACATTATTAGAGGTTGATCGATAAGGCAGACAGTGTACTCTACACTGTTAGTTGGCTCTGGTCACACAGACACAGAGGAGACGAAGGTCCAGACACAGACACAAACAGAGAAAACACAACTTGATATTTCACAAGTACATACAGGCTTAAATACGAGTCCAGCGAGTTAATAATAAGTACAACGCGTGAAGCGTTCACAGACAGAGTGAGAGTAATAAGACGAGAGTGGAATGGAGCACAAGGTAAGTAAGTAAGAATAGACGAGAGCACGATAATAAAGCAATGGCGAGTGGGCAGGATAAAGATAGTACAACTAGTTCACATACCAGTAGTTACAGCGAGAGAGAACGTTCCATAGATAGTAACGAAGTGAGAAGACTGTTCCATAGTAAGTATAATGAAGATGATAGATGACGAAGTCCAACACTCCTCCTCAAACCTTTGCAAGTCCCATAGACGATGCGAAGTGTTTGGCTTTTGCTGAAGTCAAAGCCTTGGTGAAAATGTCTGCCGTCATGTCCTCGGTTGGACAGTAAGTAAGTCGAATGTTACCTTCTTCAATAGCATACCGAATGAAATGATACCGTATGTCGATGTGTTTGGTCCGTGCATGAAACCTGTCATCTTTCGCTAACGCAATGGCTGATTGGTTGTCCGAGTGAAGTCTGGCGATTGGAGTGAACAACTCGGAGATGAGGTTTCGAAGCCAAATTGCTTCCTTGGCTGCATGCGTGAGAGCGATGTACTCTGCTTCTGTAGTGGATAGAGAGATGGTGTCCTGTCGCTTTGATGACCATGATACTGCTCTGCCGTTAAGCATAAAAACATATCCTGATATGGCATGTCTGTCCTCTTGGGACATTCCATTGGCGTCCGTAAATCCCTCGACAGGATGTTTCTGCACTCCTCCTGAAGTTAGCCAATAATCCCGGGTATATTTCAGATAAGCGTATACACGCCTAAGTCCGTTCCAATGAGCGATGCCTGGATTCTGCGAGAATCAGGCAAGAATGGCAACCGTATAGGTGATGTCAGGTCGTGTGGCAATGAAAAGATATTGGAGAGCACCAAGTGCTTCTCGGTAAGGCTTATCCCGCATGGCGGCGATATCCTCCACAGTCTGTGGCATCTGGTCTTTGGTGAGATGAATATGGGGGTCGAAAGGAATGGAGAGTGGCTTTATGTCAGAGAATCCGTAGCGGCTAAGAATAGCATCAATGTATGATCGCTGTGATAAACGGATAGATCTGCTGTGAAGTGATCTCTGAATCTCGATTCCAAGTAGCCAATGAATTTTGCCCTGATCTGTGACCTCGATAATCGTGCTGTTAGATTTCTTCAGCTGTGCCATAATTTCCAGAGTTTTGGTAACCAATGTCATATCATCCACATGGATGAAAATGATTGTGAACGGGTTGGTGCAATAGAATACGGCATGATCAAAATCTGACCGTTTGAAGCCTAGCTTCGTCATGATTTCCCTGAATCGCAAATACCATCTTCAACCTGCTTGTTTAAGTCCATACAATGCAAGTTTGAGTCGAAGTACTTGTCCGGGTTTTACACCTAGATTAATGCCGGTTGGTGCCTTCATGTAGATCTTTTCCACTGTCATCAAGTTTGCCATAGAGATATGCCGATTTGACATCCATCTGATGAATGATCCAGCTGTGTTCAGCTGCAATGCTGAGAATAGTTCTGGCTGATGCGAGTTTGGCAACTGATGCGAAAGTTTCATCTGGAAAATAATCAATGTCTGGGATTTGATTAAATCCTCGCACCACAAGTCTGGCTCTGTGACTAGTAAGCCGTCCTTGTTCATCTTTCTTGGTCCGATAAACCCATTTGGATGTGAGAATGTTTGCATCTGATGGTGCCGTGACTATATCGTAAGTTCCACGCTGGTTGAGTCTGGATATCTCCTCGTTCATGGCTTCTTGCCATTTCGGCCAATCAGGTCGGCGCATAGCTTCTGCAACTGATAAAGGATCTGATTCGATTTCAGATGTGACTTGTGCAAGCGATGCTGTAAGGTATCGGAGTTCCGTGTTACCCTCTGCTGATCCTTCAATGATATCCCTGATTTTCTGAGTGGGTCGCCTGACACGTTTTCCGGTAAGTTGTTCCGGCGGGATGGGCTCTGCAATTTCGTCAGGTACAGGAATAATAGGCTGTTCCAACTCAGTGACTGATGTTTCCAAATTTTCCAAATTTCCATCCTCCTCCTCAATGAGTCAGATCTGCCTGTTGGAAATTGCTACATTCCGTTCCGTGGTAACTGTTTGTCGCTGTGGCCAATAGATAAAATATCTGTTAGATTCTGTGTCTATACCTATCCATCTTCCTTCTTGTGCCTGTGGTTCAAATTTTCCTGGCTCTTTCTCCTTCTTTACATACACTATGCTCCCGAATATTTGAAAGTTAGAAATGTCGGGTTTTTGATTGAACCATTTTTCGTATGGTGTCGCCATATTTATTCCCTTCTTTGGTGTCCTGTTCCAAATATAAACCACGTACTTCATCATAAATCCCCATAGCCATTTAGGGAGTCCTGATGAAATGATTAGACTTTGTACTGCATTCAGTAGAGTCCGATGAGTGCGTTCCGCTATGCCGTTATGTTCCGGAGTGTCATGCACCGTTAATCTCCGCTGGGTGCCAAGTCGTTCCAGGTACTGATTAAATTCTCGGCTAAGAAACTCTCCCCCTCGATCAGAGTGAAGAATTTTAACAGTGATGCCATATTGAGTCTGGAGATTGGTTTGAATAATGACGTACTGGGTGAATGCTTCATCCTTGCTTTTCAGCAATGGTTCCTCTAACCATAAGGTCGCCTCGTCGACTATGGTGAGGGCGTAAGTGCAACGGTTGATAGTTTGAACTGATGCAGGTCCCCAAATGTCCATGTGAAAAACATCTCTGTAATTCTCCGCTCGTGGAGAAGACCGTAATTTGGCAATCAGAAATCTTGCTGCCTTAGCTAGCAAGCATGTACGGCATTCCGGCTCGTCCATGTGAGATTTATCCAATCTCATCCCATTGATCTGGTTGTGTGCGAATAAATGCTTAATATAAGCATAGTTCTGATGGCCTAAGATGCAGTGGGCATCATAGAGTGATACCAGTCAATCTTTGGCAACATAAGCATATTCCTCCATGGGAATCTGGTAGAGTCCATGGATCTTCGGAATACGTGCAACGATCCTGTTGTTGGGGTCAGTCATGGTGAGTAAACCATTCCCAATGTGGATATTGTATCCATCATCATCGAGTTTTCCCAAGGAAATAAGAGTGTTGGGAATGTTGGGGCATAGGAGGGCGTTATGAAGCGGGACGGTTCGAGTATTGCCATGGTTATCAATTGGAAAATCCAAATGAAGCGTACCTGCCATGCTAGAATTAAAAGTTCCGGCATTGGCTGCTTGAATGACTTTAGTCGGAATAGACTTTAGATCTTGGAGGCTGTCCTCCATAGGAGTCATGTGGCTCGAACATCCGGAATCAAATAGTATAGCCCCTTGGCTATGTACTCCCATCATTGCTGTTTCGTGTTCATCAGCAATATCATTGAAATCAAATGTGAGATATGTTTCTGCTGTATTTGGGGACATCTGGAAAGATGCCGTCGAGTTTCCAAGCTCGGTGTAGGATTTGGCGGGAGGAAAGACGAAGCTGGTGTCCGATGACAACTCAATGGCTGCCCAAGATGATTCTGGAACTTCTTCAATCTGTGATGAAGATGCGGTTTCCTTCCCCTTTGGCCTAGATCTCCAATTTCCATCTGATTTCTTCCCCTCTTTTGGCTCGTGAGTTTCCCTACTTTCTTTGGCTTGATTAGCCTGTGGCCGTTTTGGCGATGGACATGTGCTTGCAAAATGTCCTTTCCCTCCACAATTAAAACATGCGGAAGTAGACCTGTTAGGTCCATTTGGTTTTGAGTTTCCTCGGCCCCTAGAAAATCCCCTCTGAGAAAATCCTCGACCTCGGAATCCACCTCGACCTCGGGAATTTCCCGCATAGTTAGCTGATTCCTTCTTCCCCTTGTTGTGATGACTAGCACTACGTATGTGTCCCTGTGCTTCTGCACAAATGGTGGCAATCAATTCCTGTGTTGCCAGTTTCTTGTTGGTTCGAGATGTGACTACAACAAGTGCGTTTATGGTGGGTCTGAATTGGTTGGGGATAGAGGATATGATGGTGTTGTTGAACATTTCATCGCTAAATTCGATGCCGCAGGTTTCAAGACTGTCTCGGATTTCCAACATAGTGTCTAGGTGTTCATTAACCCTAGATGGTTCATAGCAACGCATGGTGTGAAGCTGTCTCTGCAGATGTGATTCCGTGAGCGCATTTTTGGAGTCAAAATCAGCGATTAAATTTGTCCACACATCACGAGTGTTGGTATAATTTCTATACCTTCAAAAAATGCCATCCGATAATCTGCCAATTAAAGCATTTAGCAAATCTGTATCAGATGATTTATCTCCTGTATTTCCGGCTTCTCGTGTGTCTGTTGCTTCATGGGGGTTCCATGTGAGGTACTGGCCATAATTTATGGACTTTGCAGCTAATTCTACTCGACTTTTCCATGTGTCCCAGTTCGATCCATCCGGTTTAAGGGTGGTGACCTTGTCAAATGCTTTCAGTGCTTTGGACATCTCGTCGTCAGATGAGTCGCTATCTGATTCTTCTTCGTCTGATGATCCTGGATCGTCTCCGTCAGATGGTGGTGAGCTGTGAGGTAAATCTGATTTTGGGATCAAAGGAGTATCGTGATCTGATGGTACAGGTGATGGTGTTGGTGATGGAGCTGGTGGGGGAGGCGGTGGTGGCTGCGGCTTTGGCTGTGTTGGTTGTGATTGAGAGGCCTGTGATGCTTGTGATGATGCCCTTGATATTTTCTGGGCTGGCTGCTGTGGAGGTGATGTTGGTGCCGCTGGTTTGGGTACTGCTGCTTTCTCCTGGGATTTTTCAATTCTGTGTGCTATTCCAGATGTTATTTCTGGTATGTCTTCTGTAGGACTGGGTATGTTGTATCTGTTTGGACAGATTTTCCGGTTACAAAATTCGTATTTTCCTGTCTGTAAGCTGTTGTAACAATCTTGGTATTTTGTTGGAATCCAAAGATGTGGTCTTAGGGCACAAGGAAGTTCTGGGTTGTTGGCGGCAACTGGCTTAGTTGTGGCTGAAGCTCGTGTGGATGGTTTCGATGAGCTGGGTTGTTGTGACATCAACAATGGTGTCTGGGATGGTGGCGTCAATGGTTAGGCTCGGGGCCCATAACCTATTAGAGGTTGATCGATAAGGCAGACAGTGTACTCTACACTGTTAGTTGGCTCTGGTCACACAGACACAGAGGAGACGAAGGTCCAGACACAGACACAAACAGAGAAAACACAACTTGATATTTCACAAGTACATACAGGCTTAAATACGAGTCCAGCGAGTTAATAATAAGTACAACGCGTGAAGCGTTCACAGACAGAGTGAGAGTAATAAGACGAGAGTGGAATGGAGCACAAGGTAAGTAAGTAAGAATAGACGAGAGCACGATAATAAAGCAATGGCGAGTGGGCAGGATAAAGATAGTACAACTAGTTCACATACCAGTAGTTACAGCGAGAGAGAACGTTCCATAGATAGTAACGAAGTGAGAAGACTGTTCCATAGTAAGTATAATGAAGATGATAGATGACGAAGTCCAACATACATCACTGTATTTGACAATTCAGGCTGTTTGAGTATATGTTGCTGTATTTGACAATTCATAATGTTTAAGCATATAATGCCTGGAAAGGTGCTCCAGGCTATTAATTCAACACATTATGTAGGCAATGTACAGCTACTCCAGTATGTGTGCAGTTTGCAGACTGAGAGTAGAATGCTCATATTGTTTGAGCCTTTACATGTTCAATCATTATGTTTAAATTTATCAGTATGTAGAGTCCTGTAACAGGCCCTAACATGCTGGGGCTCTATGATACATGCACTGACATTCTGGTGCCTCTTGTAAAGGTGCTACAGGACTTTTGGGTTTTGCTGATGGCCACGTGATTCAAGCGCCACAGCAAATAGTGTCAAGACAGCGTAAAGTACTTACTATTAACTTAATTAAGCAAGTATTTGAGTGGTAAAATAGATTATATTTCTTACTTTAGAGGCGCATAAACTTCGGGCCCGTGCTCCGCTTCCCTCCCCTCCCTCGCAAGCTCGGGGGGTCCCCCAAGCCAGGAAGTTGTCAGCAGGCACGCTAAAGCCTCATTTACGCTGGAAAATATTCGCGCACCCTAACCGCTAACCCAAACTGCTAACTCAACTAACCGCTAACTTAGCTACTCCACATGTTTGGCATTGCATAGAAAGAGGAAAAATAAAAGAAAATAACAAAAAGCTACACTAACGGCTCGAACGCTGAACCTCACGCTAGGGCGAGCGCTAACACTAATCGAAGTTGCCACTCTATCATCTGACTATAAGTGGTATTTGCAATTGAATACATGCCAAATATGTATCACGTGACGTGTCCGCTGAGGCAAATGTCAAAACTCAGAAGATCTGGTACGGTACGGAATATTTCCCGTAGCCTACGGTTACGGTGAAGAGCCCTATGTAGACTATGTAGTGCTATATTCTTGCTCATCCCACCTGGCAGCAGCTCTGCACCCTTTCGGTCAGGGGTTGCCAGGCTGGATGTTAGTTTCTCCGTAGGGAGATTTACAGGTCAAGAAGCATGAGGCTGGGGTAGTGGGCATTGCCGCTTGTCGGTGCTACTGGTTATCCTACATTGGGTAGTGGATATGGATATGGATATGGGTAGAGATAGATATGTGCCTAATTGGTCGTAGCTTGAGGTTTTGGGTTCGATACTGGCACATGTTTTTTTGAAAAAGCTCTGATAGCCCCATTGCGCAACGACAGAATTCACTGATTAGAATTCCACCTGCCAGTGAAAATCCACTGACTTGTTGAACCTCTGGAAATCCGATGAATGGTTTGCGAGGATCCAGTTACCGCAGCATTCTCTGGATTTCCAGTGGCCAACAGGTTTCCAGTGTACCTCTATGTAAGTAGCGGGAGGGGGGATGTCCCACTGTTTCAGTAGTAGGATCATTCTCCAAATTGGGATGCTAATGAATATATGTCGAAACTTTAGTAAGCATGTACAGTACAGTAAGTATGAGGATAATGAGATGGTGTTTAAGTCTGAGTCTGTGTACTTGATATTACTCCACGTAACCTGAGTCCCTTGAATCTACATACAAAGCATTAACTATATCGACTCACCCACCACACTCTCACTCCGAGACATATGTGGCCTTAATGCGTCTTGGTCATCAAGAACATTCTGCGGTCCTGATACTGATCCATTTGTCTGAGGGGAAACAGCAGACGAAGAGCGTGTGCGTGGCGTATATGGCCTTGACGAGTGCGCTGAAGTTACCGATGTGAGCTCTTGTGTCGGTGTTGTTCCTCCCGAACCAGCAAAGCCAGGCCCATCAAGTGTCAAGCTGAATGGATATCCATTTCCATTGCTTAGACCGCCAGCATGTTCAGGCAACGGCGCAAGCGGTGTCGAGGGTCCAGATGATGCTGTGGGCGTTGAAGGGGATAGTAGGGGAGTTGATGATGATATCGGAACGCCGTAATCATCAACGTCATCTAAATGAAGGGAGCGCGGAGCCGGCCGTTCAACCATAGCTTCAAGAAGCTATCAGGAACATAGTCAAGCTTATGAGCTGCAATCATAGTGAAATGCGAGCCGTCAACGTACCTCTCTGCGCAAGTCTTCGCCGGCATACTCACCCTCCATCTCCTCCGGTCCGAGCAGAGCATTTCCTTTTCTAAAAACCTCTCCCTCTTCAGCAACCCAGCTCCGAGACCTATGAAGCAAAACGATTCAAAAATATATTGCGAACCAAGTAATAAAAACACCAACCTTACCCCGGCTCCAAACTCTCCTTTCATCTCCTCTCCATCCTCTCCTTCACCTTCACCTTCCTCCTCATCCTCATAATCATCACCATTATCACCCTCGCCCATGCCATCCTCATCTTCACTCGGTAAACCAAGTCCGCCTACGCCCAAACCTAAACTGGAAGTCCCTCTCACCCCATTCCTAAGGAGAACCGCTGTGGGACTAAGCACTGGCTCGTGTCGTACAGGCTCTGGAGGTGCCCGAGCCTTACCCTTGTCTGATCGAGAGGGAGTGGGCGAATCGCCACTCAGAGGGGACAAAGGTGAATCAATGAGTACGACGGGTGCAGAAGGGACGGTGTTGGGAGTAGTTGAATTCAAATTCGGAACTTGAACCCGCAAATTGGGCTTTTCTCTCGATCCTACCTCGTCATCAGTCTCTCCAACTGTAATCGAAGAAGGTGCAGGTTTCCCGTTGCCCTGTTCAACCTCCCGCACCAACGCCCCAAGCTCATCACTCAACTGCAATACCTCCTGCATTTGTTCCTCTGAACCCGAATCGAAACCAGAATCAGGGTTGTTATTCGAGTCGAGCATCCCCGAAATCACACGTGCGAGGTCATTCAAAGCCGTCTTGGATTGTTGCAAAAGCGTATCGACGCCGGCATCAGAAAACTCAGGGTCGACATTATTGAAAGCGATGGCATCCAGAGCCTTGCGGAGTGCAACAACACAATCTCGGGCTCGATGAACGTCCGCTTGCTCCGACTTTTCTTTCGCACTAGCTTCAACGTTGCGGATACACGTATTGAGGATCTCCCGGGATAGTCTACCGGGGTGCATTAGTACCAATAGGTGCGAACGAAGCAATACATACCTCGCATATCCCTCGACTCCTGGAGGAACCTCCACGTCCAAGCATCTCAAGATTCTATTCACTTTGACTCCCTGAGCGAGGGCCATAACACCTGCCTCTCCTAGCCCTGTATTGAAACTCAACGCAACACCTGCACTCCCCAAAGACGGGGGAGCATTGGCATTGACGCTAGCATTCCTTGTCAAATCCAGCCACTTCAACCCCTTATACTCACCCATCCACTCTGCCAACGCGATTGCACCGGAGTCACCGAGATGCGTGGCAGAGAGCGAGAGACGGGTGAGGGTGGTATTAAGAGCGAGAGCAAGACGGAGGGCGTAGATACCTTCTAAGGCGAGATTTGTAAGATTGGAGGGAAGGGAGTTGGGAGTTGAGGTGGATGCAGAGGCAGATGAAGGATATGGAGCATTAGTTTTGAACGTCGATGATGTAGGAGTAGGAGCGGGGGTATACAACGAATTTCGTGACACCGTTAGCGTCGAGGAAGATACCGTCGATCCAAGACCTGTACTTGCTACGCCCTGTGGACCAAGTGCACCACAACAGGGATTTCTACCCAAATCTAACTCGTCCAAACACGCATTATACTTAAGTGCTTCAGCGATAACCACCAATCCCTTTGGATCAATCTTATTATCTTGGAGGTTGAGCGATTTGAGTGTCCGATTGCGTTTGAGCACTTGCGCGAGGGGTGATATGTTAGACTAGAAAAGGTAAAATGAGAAGAATTCAGGCCTAGGTTAAAAAGCACTCACCCTCAACTCATTCCCCCTCAGATCCAACACCCTCAAACTCCCGATCCTCGGCAGCGCATCCAAAGCTCTTACCTGGCTCAGCAACGCCGCCGAAGCTGAGTTCAAGGCTGCAACGGAAGGTGGGATAGGTGAAGCACCGACTTGAACTGCCGGTCCAGGACCATGTACGACTTTATTCACGAGATCTGCGCTAGCTGCAGTGACCCCACCTCGACTGATTGTCGTCAAGGTCGGAGTCAAAGGCATATTACCACTTAGGGGGGTAGCCGTGCGTGGTGTTGTGGCACCTGCGACCCCGCGTTTCGACCGTGGAACATATGGCGTATACGTAGTACCTACTTTTGCACTGGACGGATGGGCTGGATGAGTTGGCGGAGGCTGATGAGTCGGTGGATGTGTTGGTGGAGGAAGGAGTGGTTTGGATGTCGGTAACAATGGTGAAGCTGGTGGCGAGTCAACGTCCAAATCCAACGCAGCTGGGCGATTTCTATTCAGCGTGGAAGATACTGTAGGAAAAGACAATGTAGCGCCAATCGTCGAGTGACTCTGATTCACACTACTACCAACGCTATCTGGCCAATCCCTTACCATCAAGCTAACAGCAATCCCACCTCTACTACCCAGCCCTCCTATGCGACAATTTCGTAAAGAAAGTGTACGGAGGGAGGGTGAAGTGCGTACGGCGCGAGCGAGGACGTCTAGAGCGGTGGATTTGAGTGTTGATTGGTCGAGGGTCAGAGAGATTAGCGATGAAGATGAGGATGAGCCTTCAGACGCCCCAACCGCCCCTCTAACAACGCCTTCCATAGCCCGTTTATCCAACACATTTCTCGACAGGTCCAGCACCTTTAGATTGCTCCTTGCAAGATATGCTTCGAGAACAAGCCACCCATTACCCTTGAAACCACCTGCACCTGCAAGACTCAAGCCATAACCTGCACCTGCTCTCCCTATGGTGCTTTTGGCCGCCAAACCCGCATTTGAGGCAACCGAAAGAAAAATAAGCGTATTGTTAAGGAGCAGAGCATGTAGTATTGGTTTCAGAACGGTCGCATCGAGGTTTGATTCGCAGAGAACGAGGGTGCGAAGACCCCATTCGATGGATAGGACGTCTGCTAGGATTTCTGCTTGAGCGGGTGATAATGAGATGCCAGTGAGGTCGAGGGTCCGTGGGGCAGGGGTAGAAGAAGCAGAATTAACTGTTGAAGTAGTAATTGGCGACGTGGTCGTCGTCGTGGAATTCGTGGACAACGTGGTCAGCGCCGCAGATGACGATCGCAGCAACGCGTTCGAGATTGCAGCATCTGGAGGTTCATCACATGCAGCGCAGCATTCCTGATAAAATGCTTCAACTTTGTCCATACTCCACCAGACATTTGGATTTAGTGGCGGACGAGGTTCAGATGGTAAACCATAGTGATATTCCGCTGCTGTCGTCGGTGTCCCAACTGATTCGCCCCAAACAACTCTCCTTCTCCTTTCCCTCTCCCTTTCCTCAATTGCTCGTTTTTCCACTTGTGTAGTCGGTGTACGTGGAGGAGCAGCACTGGATATAGGGTATACAACGGCTATATGTGGTAGAATGAAATGTGCTCGTTTTAATGCTGGGTCGGAATTGTTTCGATCTAAACCCGGCGATGGATCCAGAGGCGAGGGATTTGGCCCAGGTGCACCAAAAAATTTACCGAAGCTTCCACCTGTTAAACGCGAAAGCAGACCAGTTGGAGCGGGTGGTGGTTTTTTTAGGATACTTTTGCCAGGTATAGGAATCGTTACAGAGGATGTCGATGCACGGCGAACGGGTTTCGGTGCTGTGAATGACGGTGGGGGCGAAGGCGGAATCACTGGGGAATTCATGTTGTCGATTATCGGTAAAAGTTTAGAATTCAAGATTGGAGATGAACTAAACAGCAACGGGTATAGCTTTTCGTTTCGAATGAAGTGAACAAGTAGAAATGTTAGCAGATAATGATGGGCATACCAACAGAAATATAAATACTTGAAAGCTTTGTGACTTGCGTATAAAGAGCCCTGCCGGATTGGTGCTACTTTCGACGAGAAAACCAAAAAGTTGCGCCAAGTCGAGGTATCGCACGGTAACAAGATTATAGTTACAGTACTGAGTTAAGGTACTTCGCTTTGACAAAACCAAAATATCCAACACGTGGCTAACCGTGGCTGTGTCACTGAATTAACGGACCGACGTTCCGAGTAATATTAGTTAGATAAGTAGGTTAAGAACAAACCATCTAGATTCTATGACTCTTCCACTTTGCCATCGCTTCGCCGCCTCCAGATTCTCTCTTGGTCACTCTCCTCCGGGCCCTTGTCGCTTTCCGCCCCCACCAATATCCGCTCGTACCTCCGCAACAACAACCTCTCTACCCAACCATCTTTAGGATAACTCTTCTCCCACTGGTTATGTAAATGGATACCAAACACCTGCGAGAGTGCGCGCGCCAGGGCAGGTGGGTCACCCGTATATTCAACGGAGCTAACATCGTCCGCGGGCGGTGTTGCGATGTTTTTTACTTTAGTGTTGGACGTCCGCCAAAAAGTCCACCACTGATTCGATGGATCCGATGCTATGAGTGGCTGATCCTCCCACCACTTGATTCCAGCCTTGTGGTCCTCTTTGAACGGATCTGGTAGGCGATTATCCAGCCGGCATGAACGGCCGTCGGTAAAGCACCACGGAAGTACCTAATGACAGTGAATAAAAGTAATGCACAACTTGGAACCGCGTACCTTGAACGGCTTTACACCAGCTCGCATCAGCCTCCTGTACAATTTCAGATACAGCGTGCTACCCCAATCCGTTGAATGTGGACGCGGTGGCGAGTCAGTAGCCATGATATGAAATGCTTCACAAAGGTACGGTGAATGAACATGAAAACGCATTAGTGCGCCATTCAGAGGGGTGTACTTTTTGTCTGCACAGAGTCAGCAGCGTAGAGCTATATATGAAGTGAGTGTCCTTACCGTAACAATCCCACTGGGTAACAAACTCGTGCTCCAGCAGCGGCTCTAAATCTCTGGTAAGCAAAAAATCCATATCCACCCAGACACCACCGTAGTTCCACAGTAATAGGAGACGAATGAGGTCGCCGTCGAGCCAGGCTTTCGAGTCGGAAAGAGAATAAGCTGGCGCAAAAAGCTTTTGTTGGGCACTGTTGTCTGGATCGAGCTCAGTGCCTATGGCCAGCAACGTGACATTAACTTCCCTGACGGCAAATGCGTCTCCGTACTTGTGTAGATACTCCTTCAGTATCGTGTTACCACTTAAATCTCCGTTGCTCCACAAAACAAGCTGAGACGTCGCGAGATTTTGTGTCGCAAAAAAGGACTTGAGCATGTACTCTTGCCGTGGACCGAACGGTACAAGATCAAAGCGCCAATACGTGTGGAATTGGGTTCGTGGCAAGTGCGGAGATTTAGGGCGAGCTGGACTTCGAACTGTGCCAGCAAACTCGTAGCAGTCGAGTCCGAAGCGCATTTCAAGACCGGCGTGTACATCTGTTAGCCGTGGACTGTAAAGACTTTCCGTAACATTATATCTGCGACTAGGACGATTAAAGCAGCCTGCTAAAGGCTTCACAGGGACAATCTCCTCGCGTGCAAATTTGCGCGAGTAGAATGCAAGTTCGATATGAGGTTCGTAGATTCGCAAAAGGAGATAAAGTAGAGCGCAAAAGGCAAGAAGAAGCAAGGCGACGATGATTTTTGGGAGAGATGAGGTGGGGTCTTTTATTCTGCGGAGATTTATTCGTCTCGAATTGGGATTTGTTTTACGGAGGGCGGCCTGGAGAGTCCGCAAAAGTAAAGACCCTATTCGGCGCATAAAGCGCGGAATAATTGGTGGGTTTGTGCGTACCGGAGAGACTCGTCTGCGAGGAGCTGAGTTCGAATACGAAGAATATCCGTATCCTCCGTATCCATAAGCAGTGGCCGAAGACTTTTTTCGGTGTCTGTGCTGTGTTATGGGATTTGGAGAGGGCGCCGAGGCTGAAGCGGAGGTCGAGGCAAAGTTTTCATTGGTTTCGTGGTGAAAGCTGTCATTGTACATTGGAATCGTCGTAGGGAACCGCTCATAGCTCATGTGTAGTTGGGCAGACGAGGTGTTTTGGCGACTTTTTATGCCGGCAGGCAATTGACAAGGGCGTCTAATTAATAGGGCGCTAAGTAGCCGTTCCATGTTGTCTCCCGTAGGTCGGCAAGATTGCTTAATTTAGACCGTTATATGTACTACGGTAATACTAGGAAATATTTAACACTCCTCACAAGCTCTCCAAGTTCACTAAAGTATCACCATCAATAAACTGAACACAACAACAATTCCATACTGACCTCGCTACCTCGCCCGGCAAACAACTTCTCCGCCCATTTTCATACTAACAGCTTCTCTCGCTTCTATCCACATAAATTCCTTATTTGCCGTCCTGACCACTGCAATTTCTCCCATGCCCAAAGGACTAACAGGGCCTGCACGTCTACCACTGCATAGTCGACGCAATTCCGATGGAGTCATAAAGACTTTTTTCGAAGGTTTACTGACCAGCTCCATACTGTGTAAAACTGGTAAATCATCACGGTATTTCAGCGTAGCCCATATCCGTTGGTTTTTTTCCTCGTCTGAAAGGAAAGAGGCTGGATTCGGTCCTGTGGTTGTTCCGCGTGTGATGGAGGTGATGAACCCAGAACGCAACAAGATTGAAAGAATTCCAAGATTTTGGGTATTATGTTCAACACTAATCAGCGCATGTCGAGCGCGAAATGCATTTTGTATGTGTGAACAGAGGGCGTGAGGAAGCATTATGGTCCGAATGAAAAAAGCATAACCCTAATAATCTGTGTTGTAACCCTAAATCACCATCACAGTTACCACCATGGTACTCTTCCAGCGCAAAGGCTCAAAACCTTCCTCAGACACCAACGATGAATCTACAGAAGACAAGAAGGAAAAGGGCGGATGGAGAAGGCCAGCAAGTAAGTATAGTTCTCTATATCTCTCCTTTTTTTAGCTCATTTCTGTAGATACTGCGTTCAAACAGCAACGTTTAAAGGCCTGGCAGCCCATTCTCACACCAAAGACTGTTCTTCCAGCTTTCTTCATCCTCGCTATAATATTTGGACCCATCGGTGGCCTTTTAATATGGGGCTCTTCCCTTGTTTCTGAGATGACTTTTGACTACACCGAATGCCAAAATCTCACTCCATCCACAGCCAATGGAACTTATAAATTTTTTGACATTCCTTCCTCCAAATACTCTTATCATCTGTCCTCCTCTGCTACAAAGAACGCCATCCAAATCAACCCTCCTGTATACGCCTTTTTGAACAACACTGGCAACACCACGGATCTCGATGTATTTAACGAGCTCCAATGTGTCATCCAGTTTGACGTTCCAGCAAACCTCTCCGCCAGCGTTTTCATGTACTACAAACTCACCAACTTTTTCCAAAACCACCGAAGATATGTTAAAAGTATGGACTCAAACCAACTCAGCGGAAAAGGCGGTTCTGGGTCCTCTTTGGCAACAGGAACCTGTAAGCCATTAGGGGAATCATCTAACGGCACGGCGGCCATTTATCCTTGCGGCCTCATTGCAAACTCTCTTTTCAATGGTATGTTGGCCTTGATCTCGATACTGGTAACTAATCCCGTATATATAAGACACATACACCAACCCGGTATTGTTGAATCCGGCCAACACAGACGATGTGACTAATGTGACCTACGAATTTTCTTCTACCAATATCGCCTGGCCTGGTGAAGCCAAGAAATACGTGGACACTCCGATTGGTAAAGGTTACAGTTCCTTTGACGAAATCACACCGCCTCCAAACTGGATGAAACGGTTCCCGAACGGTTATAATAGCGAGAACGTACCGAATCTGGCAGCGGACGAACACTTTCAGAACTGGATGAGGACTGCCGGCCTACCGACATTCTCAAAGCTGTACGGCAGGAATGATATTGATGTCATGCAGCAGGGAAGGTATCAGATCGTTGTTGGACTGAGTAGGTTTGCCCTTTTGGTTACTCGAGATGTCACTAAAATAAATTTCAGACTTTCCTGTTGCTCCTTACAAGGGCACGAAATCCATCGTAATATCCACTGTTTCCTGGATTGGTGGTAAAAACCCTTTCCTTGGATGGGCATACGTCGCTACTGCCGCCCTTTTCGTCTTGGTAGCAGTAGCAGGAACTGCCAGACACTTGATTAAGCCGAGGTGCGGTGATTTTTTTCTTCTTTATTTGGTCTCGCCGTTCACGTTTTCCATCTAGACGTTTGGGAGACATGTCGCTCCTTTCCTGGAACCGGTCTTAATCCATTCATAACTTTATGATGTAAACTTTGTACCACTTTTAATGCACTAGATAATCAGGACTTTTGTTTTTTCATGGAAATATATTGAACACTATGAACCACGGAAACCTCGACCTCCTCCACGAAATCCGCCACGGCCTCTTGGGGCACCCCGACCTCCACGGTCGCCGAAACCGCGCCTCCTCCACGATCGCCAAACCCACGGCTGGCACCTCGTCCGCCTCGAGGCGCTCCTCTTGGCGCACCTCGCCCTCTTCCTCCCGGAGCTCCTCGGGAGCCTCCGCGTCCTCGTTCTAATAGGTAAGACTAAGTAAAAAAAAAAAGAATTGTGGAAAATTTATAGAAATTCATACTTGCAACACCTGTAGATGCATTAGATAAAACTTAATTTTTTGAAAACACGCTCACCTCCAGGAACTTTTGGCTTTGGTAAAAACCTCTCAATCGGTAAAAGCTTGTCGCCTCCAATGAAAACCTTGTCGCCCTTTTGAAAACTGCTGGCTACCACTCCATCGCTCATTTTTATTGAAAAATAGACCTCGTTAATCGGCCCCAGAATCTCGTCAACCTTACCGATGACGGACTTGTTTTGAAGATAAATGGGTGCATTGAAGTAGGGAACCTTGTCGGGCATTAGAGAGCTGCAAAGCATTTCGTCTTCGACAGCATGGATAAAGGTGCCCATTTCTGAAAAGGAATAAGTTTTGGAAAACGATTCCTCAGATCAATGTACCTAGCACAGTATCTGGAGGCCCAAAATCGCGCTGCTGGAAGCCTCCCCTTCCTCCGCCACGACCTATTGGCCAATAAGTCCTTGCACCAGGGTGAATATAGTATTACATACCTCCTCCTCTGCTAGAACCTCTAAATCCACCGCGGCTCATGAGTGTTGATTTAAAAGAAAAATGCTGGGCGTTTATTCAAAAGCATTGGCGCTTATGAGTTTACTTTTCGACCATGTTCACGTCCTCACCGCGTTCACTTCTTACAAGCCCAACACTGGCAATTCCGACGCTGTTATATTAGATTCTACCCTCTGGAACCGTCTGTCACTAACCGAAAATCAGTTCATTTCAATTTCTACTACACAATCATCGCCGTCCGTAACCTGTTTAGCGCGTCGTGGCGAAGTGGTCGGACTTTCCATTCCGGAAATATTATTTTCCAACTACAAACATATTTTTGGTTCGGCAGAGCATGTCCTCGTCTGCACAACTATCCCAATACTTCTCACCGAAGTCTATGTTACTGCCCTCTCTCCGGCTTCTTATGATGCAGCCATAGCACATGAAACGCTTCTAGAGAAGCTCCTCTGTGATCAGAACCGTATTCTGCGCCAGGGTTCCATTCATAGTACAGGTCCGGATGCACTTCTCCCCAATGGTTCCGAATCACACTCAACACATCGTCTCGGGTTTAGAATCGACATGTTGGAGCCTGTACTCCAAGGTTATGCAGAAATAGGTCGTACGACTTTTTTTGTAACCTCGGCAGGTGATCTGGACGAAAACGAGGATGACACATCGGTCTTGAGCAGTGACGATGAAAGTGTCGAGATTGATGAAGAATTCCTAGCTAACGCGGTTGTCTATCCCTCTCACGATCCGATTTCTCCTTTCACCCACGGCCCAAAACACGTCGAGAATGGGACAACCGATCTTTTCTTCAAAGCATTGCCGTCATCCATCCCAGTGTCTGCCCACCAAGACGACTGCACACTATACCTTCGTACAGTGAATTTAGGGCATCTCGGTGTACTTAGTGGTGACTGGGTAGGCACCATGTTTGTCTCTACTTCGTTCGCTCAATTCATATCATAGGCCGTGGCTCGTTGCTCTGAAAACTCACAATGTCGGCTTGTAAAAGTCGTTGCAGATGATATTGCCGTTCCAAAATTGTACGTTGTGGCCTATCTCAATTGTACTGGAATTAATGACCATTATGGTCCCAGAAATCACATCCGCGGGTCCCCCGTCCTCCTACACAACTTGACTCGGGAAAATCAACCCGCGTCCTTGATTTCCTTGCATCCAAGCCCATTCAGTTCCCGCGAGCCTCCACTCCCAATTGCACGCTCAGTTACTGTCGCTAGAATCGCATCTCCTCCATCCATCAATAAAATTAATCAAAAATCATTCTTGGAAGCTCTGAGGGTACATTTCAGTCTTCGCAGGCATTTAGTAAAACAGAGTGATCTTGTCGCTGTTGGGATTGACACTGATATGGTCATGCGGAAAGAGGATGACTTGGGGAACGCACAGCAAGTACTCTTTAGCACAATTGAAATCAACCTCATATGATTTGTATAGGTATCCTGCAACTCCTGCTAGGACAAATGAAGTGGTATTCTTCATGATCACGAATATTGAATATGATATGCCCCCTAACGCTAGCAACAACCCTGCGGTAGATACATATTTTGGAACCACCGCTGGAGAGTTAGGATGTTGGTTTGATCCTGAATCGACACGAATGATCCAAGCTGGGGTGGACCATTCATTCGTTCCTAACGTCAGTGAATATCTTGGTTCAGGCAAGTAAATCAAGTAGTCGCATTCGGGCCAAGCTTATCTGAGTAGGCCAGCCGATGAGATCGTTTCAAGACATTGAGGATGCCTCCAAAGCAGTTCAGAAACTACATCATGTGTCGTCTGTCATCCTTGAGCGTCGAGGTGTAGATTACAACCTGCAGCTCTCTATCCTCCTCAAAGGGGCCAGAGGAATAGGGAAATTTACTGCGGCTTCCGTTGTATCTCGTCATCTTGGAATACACATCCTTGAGGTTAGATTTCATCATCACTCGTTGCTGACGTTAACTTACCCTTTATCAGGTAAACTGTTATGATATCATAGACGAAAACGACATCAAAACCGAGGCACTATTAAGAGCGAGATTCGAGAACGCTATAACTTGTTCGCCGTGTATGTTGGTACTCCGACATTTGGAAGCTTTCGCTCAAAGTACACAAACATCCGAGAATGGGAAAGGTGAGAAATATCTGTGCCGTCTAATGCCTATTGTCACTGAACGTGCATTAGAGCCAGTCATTGTCAATGTTGTTCGAGATTGTATACAAGACGCACACCATGCATGGAAAATCAACGGGTATCCAGTAATTACTTGTGGAACAACAAGTATGGTAGAAAGGGTACCGACAGGGCTATTAGCTTGCTTAAAGCACGAAGTTTCTTTCGAGGTGCGCCAATCGTATACAGAAGGTTCTGGCGTTCTAAAGTTCTTCCAGGCCCCAGACGAACAAGAGAGACTCAAAGTCTTCAGTGCACTTCTTCGAAACGTTGTAATATCACCGGATGTGTCCATATCGCATCTAGCTCAACAAACGGCGGCTTTTTTGCCCGGAGACCTGCGCGATCTCGTTACCCGTGCAGAAGCTGCCGCTGTGAGTAGAGCTGGTACCTCACTGTAAGTAAACTTGATTCTAGCCCAAGCTGGAACGCTTATGCATATTAATTCTAGCAACGTCAACGAAACTGATATATTTTCTGCCGGAGTGTCTCTAACTAACACCGATTTCACTCAAGCACTCGGCTATGCTCGTGCTTCGTATTCAGAGAGTATCGGCGCACCAAAAATTCCAAGTGTTTCATGGGACGATGTCGGTGGCCTTTCACAGGTCAAGACCGATATTCTTGATACCATTCAACTTCCTTTGGACCACCCTGACCTCTTTGCCGATGGCCTCAAAAAACGGTCTGGTATCCTTCTTTATGGTCCTCCTGGAACAGGCAAAACTCTCGTCGCGAAAGCCGTCGCAACTTCGTTTTCTCTTAACTTTTTCTCCATCAAGGGTCCTGAATTGTTGAACATGTATATTGGAGAATCTGAAGCAAATGTCCGCAGAGTGTTTCAGCGCGCAAGGGATGCAAAACCATGTGTTATCTTCTTCGACGAACTGGATTCGATTGCGCCCAAGAGAGGTAATCAAGGTGATTCCGGGGGTGTGATGGATAGAATTGTCAGCCAGCTTCTTGCTGAGCTAGATGGTTCAGGTTCTACAGCAGATGTTTTTGTGATTGGAGCTACGAATAGACCAGACTTGTTGGATGCTGCACTTTTGAGGCCTGGGAGGCACGTATCCTTTTTCTTTTTTTTACGATCATAGTTAACGAACAAATAGATTTGACCGCATGCTATACTTGGGCGTCAGTGACACCCACGAAGCTCAACTTAACATCCTTGAAGCGTTGACAAGAAAATTCCGGTTGCATCCCGACCTTGATCTCAAACAGGTCGCAGAACAATGCTCGTTCAACTACACTGGAGCAGACTTTTACGCGCTTTGTTCAGATGCTTTACTCAATGCGATGGCACGTAAAGCCGAACAACTGGAGGACAAGCTTGGTGGGTGCGCTGGGTACTGTGGTCAATTTATTTACTCAGTAGTCCTCTAGTTTCCCTCAATATCCAGCCTCATCTCCATCCAAATCACCCACATCCGCTTACTCCTCAGTACTACCTTGCGGAAATGGCGTCCGAAGAAGATATATGTGTGGAGGTGACCCGAAAAGATTTTGATATCGCGCTAAAGGGACTCGTTCCAAGTGTCAGTCAAGCTGAGATGGACCATTACCGGAGTATTCAGGGAAGATTTTCGAGGGAAAAAATGGGCGTAGACTAGAATGTGATAACTCGTAAAGAATATAAAGAATCTCAAGTACATAGTATTCACACAAAAGCGCTTTATTTCGGGCGCTAAATTAAATTTGTTACTTTTCCCTGTCACCCGAGATGATTTCTGTGAGTACTATCACCGAGGTGACCTTCCAATTATTGACTGTGAACAGGCGTTCTTCATATTCAACCAGAAAGGCGAAGTTCTGATATCAAGATTATACAGGACGGATTTCAAGTGAGTCTTGCGCTTCGTGTCAACTTTCAAGCAATCAAAATCCTTATTTCCTCATTACAGACGATCCATTGCAGACGTATTCCGAATTCAGGTGGTATCAAATCCAGACGTACGCTCACCAATAATTACCCTTGGCTCAACGAGTTTCTTCCACGTGAGAGTGAACAATTTGTACGTCGTAGCCGTTACAAAGACAAACGCCAATGCTGCCCTCGTATTCGAGTTTTGCTATCGATTCATTAATATTTGCAAATCATATTTCGGAAAGGTGGACGAGGAATCTATTAAAAACAACTTTGTTGTCGTTTACGAGCTGGTTGATGGTCTGTGAAGCATGGTTACAATCGTTGCCTGTCCTGACGATCTTTCAGAAATAAATGATTTTGGATATCCTCAAAATTCGGAGATTGACACTCTCAAGACATACATTACGACTGAAAGTGTTGTCAGCGCTACACAAGCTCCTGAAACCTCATCCAGGATAACAGCACAAGCCACCGGCGCTACTTCTTGGCGTCGGAGTGGAGACGATGTCAAGTATAAGAAAAATGAAGCATTCGTGGATGTTGTAGAGGTTGTCAATTGGATGGGAAGCGCGAAAGGAACCACCCTCCGTGCTGACGTCGACGGGCATATTCAGATGCGTGCTTACCTTTCTGGTACGCCCGAATGCAAGTTTGGATTGAACGACAAATTGGTCATAGATCGGGGTGCTGCTGCCGGTGGTATGTCTCAAATACCCTTTATTGTACTATTCAGCTCACTTCTCTGAGCTAGGGGATCGAGGTAGGTTTCTACAATCAACTAACCACAAACCAGCAACTCACTGTTCCGCTTATTCAGGTGGAAGTGACGCTGTAGAGCTTGATGATTGCCAGTTCCATCAGTGCGTTCGTTTGAACGATTTCGATGCAGATCGAAGTATTAGCTTCATCCCGCCCGACGGTGAATTCGAGTTGATGAAGTGAGTCGCTGTCCTTTTACTTTAGGACTCGCATTACTGACCTTGTTCCTCAAAGATACCGTGCCACTTCAAACATTAAACTACCAATAAAAGTGATACCGACCGTGACGGAGATTGGAACGTCGAAGGTGGGCACAAAGGTTATTTGTATATACTATTCTCCTTATCCTCCTCTAGGTCTCCTACGACATAACAATCAAGACAACATTCAGCCCGAAACTTTCTGCTACAAACATCGTAGTACGGATACCAACGCCTTTAAATACGACCGATGTAGATGTAGGGAGCGTTGGTACAGGAAAAGCAAAGTATGTTCCTGGGGAAAATGTCGTGGTATGGAAGTGAGTTGTCAAAGGGTTGGAGCATGGATAGAGACTGAAGATCTATCTATTGATAGAATTCCACGACTACAAGGCGGACAAGAGTGTTCCATCAGCGCAATGGCTCAGTTGACTAGTACAACGACGAGACAAGTGTGGGCCCGACCGCCGATCGACATTGATTTCCAAGTGAGTCTAAACCATATATTCTTGATTTTTCTTTGCTAATCTCTCACAGGTCTTAATGTTTACTGCGTCTGGACTCATTGTACGCTTCCTCAAAGTGTTTGAGAAGAGCAATTATCATAGTATCAAGTGGGTCAGGTACTTGACAAAAGCAAATGGTGGGTATCAAGTAAGGGTGAGTCAAACCTTCCTTCCCCATCCGGCTATGAAATGACATTGCATCTAGTTTTAGAACTACAAGAATGAACTGACATTGTATGAATGATTGTGATATCATTATCTATGTACCGGCCAGGATTACGCTCGGAATCGTTGGACTTGCGTCATCTCCTCAGTTCATCGCATTCGCCATCATTTCAACGCTTAATTTAGCTCCATCCCGCGCGCAATTTCTTCACCGCGTCTTCTTCCATTACTACGTCTGCGTACTTTGCGTTTAGATCAAAGAGGTTCGCATCTTGGATTTCGGGGCTGCGGTCACCGCAGGCTGAACCGACAACCTATTGCAATGTTGAGGATGGGTGACTTTCTGCAAAATGTACCAAGGCTCACCATAGGTCTAAATCCATGTTGCATTGCATCAAGTGTTGTCGCTCTCACCTTTGCAAAATCCAGTCTCAAAGTTAATAGACTTGTGAAAGAGGTGCTGAAGAACTCACACAGCTTTTTTGCAGTATATCAGTTTTATTGACCGTAGAGATAACGTCGACGTACATACCCGCTTGTTGAAACCCCGCATAATACCAAAGTGTCGACTCCCAGTGTATGAAGGGAGGAAGCAAGGGAGGTACCGAAGAAAGCACTGGCGTACTGCTTTACGACAACAATGTCCTGGGAGTCCGGCACAAGCCCCTCTAAAGGTTCATGTAAACCACGGGCATCTCCTTTCTGCCAGACCGTTAATGCTTTGGCTTTTTTATAAAACAATCCTGCGTCTAGCATCTCTGGATGGATGTATTGAACCTTGGACCACAAAACTGGAACCTCTCCCTCACGAGCAGCAGCAAGAAGTCTGCGCATCGAATCCGGGGCAGCTGCTCCTGCCGGATTATGACTAATATCGAGAGGTGAGCCTTCCGCCCAATACGCTTTACAGACGTCAATGACTAGTAGAGCAGGCTTGCTTCCCCATCCCATGATATTGGCGAAACCTGCGCGGTTGTAGTCCTCTGTAGACGAGTGGAAAATGGACATCGTGGTGGTGAGAGAATAAGTACAACAGGTACTTATCAAGATGAATGCAACTGAAAAAAACGGCAGGCAGGCTCAAACTTTTGATTGTAAATTAGATCTCCGGATCCCAACTGGCTAATCATGTAGAGGGACTTGTTATTTCTTCGTTGTCAGATAATCCGAACAATTGATATTTCTGTACAGATATTGAACTAGGTGAGCGCGAGTCGAATAGTACGAACATCCACCTCAGCATCAGGAATCTAAACTGACTAGCCAGTAAGTCGAAGGCCTTGTCGGTAGTGGTAGTCTATGGGTGTGAAAAAGGCTGTTTTGCCAAACCCTGTATGTCTTTGAGATTGGCAGTCGAATTTCGAGGTGAATACGCGTGACTTCTCGATGCGAGTCTAGTTTGGTGGTTGGAAGAGGGAGTTCCGGAATGTCCCTGGCAGATAGAAGACGGGGCCGTCATATAGAGATGGGGAAGGATGGTGGCAGCGCGAGGAATGTCGCCGAGTCGAGCATGGAACTGACGGCTTCTCAACCCAAGTAGGTGAAGGCTCTACACAGCCAATAGTGACACGGTGAACTGTTGCTTTGTGTTGGGCAATCATCGAGCGTGACGCGTGACGAGCCACATAACATGTCACGTAGCAGTATCCGAGACGGGATTCTTAACGTAGAGAAGTACTCGAGATAATGAATACATCCTTGGCTAGCGAATTGGAGGGGACCGAGGATGTGGCCAAGAAAAAAGGTACAGCTGCCCAAAGAGGTCGTCGTGTGGAAGTAGGGAGGGATAGCGACGAGAGCTGAGTTCATGTTATCCATAGCAGGGAGCCCTTCAAGCACCGTTTACGCAAAACAGGACTGGTGAATTATCGTCTGATGTTATATTATATAATACCGGAACGCTGTAACATCACGAAGACCATCCAAAGTAGAAGACTTCGTTCCTCTCCTGCTCTCTTCTCCATCTTTCTCCATCCTGTCCTAATCCATCCCTTCCTAATATCCAGACCGAGTCTTGGCTCTTGTGTACACAAGAAACTAGCATCCGGGTATGCTAATCAGCTGGAAGAACCACCCAGCCATGAATGCATGAAGGTGGGTGGATGTTGAGGCCGAGTCCGGGAAGCGATAGATAAGATTCTAAGCGCTCGGTGGGCCGCGCTGTAGAGATAATAGTAGTTTGTTTGGATGTACATAGTACCATACCGGGATAGCGAGAAGACACCGTATACAGCATACCCGACGAAAGGAATCTTCAAATCATACCGTGACACCCGTGAACGAGCGCACAGATGGCTGAAGCGTGAGGTAACCAGAGATAGGCGGAAGCGAGGAAGTAGTTGTTATTCAAGATGATGTTCCAACTTCTAACATTTGATTGTATGGTAATAATATAGTCTGAGCGCAAGGGCAGTATATAGGTAAGGTAATGCATCCCTGTCACATAAGTATTCCGCAGGACAACCACAGCCCATAACCAGGGAGAAAGGCGTAGGGGATACACATATACAAGCAGCAATTGAAAAAAATCAGAACAATAAGACAAAGAGGGAATTCAAAAGCAATAAAGAAAGGTGAAAGATTGTATGTAGAGAAGAAACGGAAAAAAAATAACAAAAGAATGAGTCGTTACTTTCATTAGATTGGTTGACAACCCCTATGACCCCTATAACACAACCGCCATCTCCTCCGCCAACGGCTCCGGCACCTCCCCCAGCCTCCTCCCATGCACCCGCATCCTATACACACACGTATAATCATCCATCCCCCAATTACTCCTCACCCTCAACACCACAATCCCAAAATCAACCCCCAGCTCCCGAATCTCCGGAAAGACAGGAAACGTCTGCACATGCTTCGCGTCGTAAATGTTATACGCAAACGACGCGATGCGAATGTACATCGGGTTCTTCGGCAACGTCGACGGATATGGAGCCTCCTCATCCTCGTCCTCTAAAACCACCTCCCCCCTCTCCCGTCGCTCCTTAACCTCCTGCCTCCTCGCCTCCTTCGCCTTCAACCACTCCCTCACCTTGACAACATTCTCCTTCCCTTCCACCATCCCCCACACTTCCATCTGCCTCGGCGCGGTCCGTATATCATACGCCACCTCCCTTGGGACGTGATCAATCGTTATATCCTCCACGTACGTTGGGACAGCAAGCGCTACACCGACTTGACCCTCTTGGCCTTTGAACGGCCAGCATAGCCCATTCGAGTTGTCGGGATGCAACACCGAGACTGGAGAGCGACCTACGGCGTACCCGACGCCTGTGATCATCCCAAAGACCTGGCCGCCGAAGCTGGTGGGACGAAGTTCGTAGGTGTCAGACGTTAGGTGCGGGATAATATGTGCGCCCCCAGAGTGCAGTGCGTAATCCGGACGTGCGAGCATATCTTTGGAGTATAATGAGACGCTGTCATCGACAAGGTGGGTAATGAGAGACGTGATATCGGTGCCGTCAGAAGATTTGATAGTTAAGCCTTTTTTGGAAGTGGAGACTTTGTTCCACCAGTTCGAGGAGGTGGTGCTCTCGCTGGCTTTGGTGAGTGCATTCTTGCCGACGTCGAGAGCTTCCTTGACACCTCCTTCGACTGACCCGAGGCGTTCCTCAAGTGCAGCCAACTTGGCACGGGCTTCTTCATCGCTGCCGCTGCGCTCGACACCGACCTCGACAGTGGGAGCCGGACGCGACTGGAGGACACCAACGACGCTCTTCAGCGACTCCATCTCTTTCTGCACCTCACCCAACAACCTATCTGTCTTCTGGTTGATCACCGACTCCACTTTACTCACCCTCCCACTTTCCTGCTTCACCATCCCCTCCAGATGTCCCATTCGTCCCACCAACTCGACCCTGCCCTGCTCCCCATTCGCAGTCTTCGCCCTCGTCTGCTCATTCTCCAAAACCAGCGCCGATAAAGCAGACTCTATGACTTTCAACCTCGCATTAAGCTGTTCGATATTCTCCGCCGGTATACTTGGCGGGGTATACTGTGGTGATGAAGACCACGAAGGGAGGGAAAACTGCGGTGTCAATCCAACAAGCGGCTCCCGGAACATCCATGCTGCCCCAACAATAGTCCCCGCGACGATGAAATACGAGAGCAACCCTAGAGGAGCGTTCGATAGCAGGTGTATCGGGGAAAGTATGAACACGCTGACTGCTTTGCCTAATGCCTGGCCACCAAGGTGGAATACGGAAGAGACGCCTGAAACGAAGAGCCGGAATAGTGTGAAGACGAGGGAACCTAGTTTTCCGCCTAGACCGTCGTGGGGGCGCATGGATGATAGTGAGGCGTCGTCGTACGAGTACGAGTCGTCATTGTGGCCGATTTCTGGATCTTCGGGGATGGCATCGAGGTTTAGGGAGTGTGAGTTGTCGAGAGAGTTGTCTGCTGGAACTTGGGACCCTTGTCGTGATTGTGGGCGTCGGAGAGGAGCGGGGACGGAGTTGCGTGGTACGGAGGCTCGATGGGATGCGGAAGCGTGCTATAAAAAAACTATTAGTAGGTGAAACCAAAAAGATTAATGTGACTTGCCTCTTCTCTATCACTTTCCTCTTCGTCTTCTTCTTCATCTCCTCCTGCCCCACCCTTTTTCCTTGTCGTCTTCTTTCTACGCTTCTCTGGCCCGACTGTAGGCAACGATGTCAAAGGGCCTCCAGAAGGTCCAGCCTTCTTCTTCCGCCGTCTCCTGCCATCGTCGGAAACATCATCTTCCGACGATGCCTCGAGTTCTTCTTTCGTTGGTTTATACGCTTTATTATCGGTAGATATGCGATTCTTTCGATGTGTAGCGTTGATTCGTTTGGACGATGGGGACATGTTATTCCTCTCGTATTCCTGAAACTCCCTGTCTTCTGCAGAATAGTCATAACTGCCGTTTACATTCCCGTTTGGTTCGTGCTCCCGTTCACGAACAAAGTAGGAAGTTTTCTGGATGGCGGCCTGAGCAAGATTGGTGAGTTGGTCGAGAGAGAAAGGACTCTTCTCTCGTGAATCCTCTGCTTCCGAATCAGGAACAATACTCTTGGACGAACTGTTTTTCGAAAGAGGTTTTGCTCTGGCGCCGAGACGACTTGGAGGGGCACCCAGTCGTCTCGTGTTTGATGAATGAGTCTGGGATTCATATTCTACAGACGTGCTGCGAGGCACATTTGCTGCCGTGCGTGAGCCGGAAGCCCAAGAGGAATCGGGATTGTTGTTGTTCATTTCGGCGGCTTGGAAGATTGCACTTGCGACGTTGACGGTGGTATCGCGTACGGCCCACTTTTCGGGATTTAGATTCGAGTTATTGTTGTTACTGCGATCGGTTTCGAGGCGTTCACGTGAGGATGTAGCTTTTGGCGGTGATCGAGGACCTAATGCTGGAGCACTGTAGAAAAAGATTGAGAGAAAAGAAAAAGTTGTTAGATTGATTAGAACTAGAACTAACCCGTAAGCGTAAGAAATTGGAGGAATTCGCTGTGGATTTGGTTTTGCTCCGTTCGACGGTGCTTTACCTAGAAATGTGTTGTGATCGAGTCGTCTGCCTTGGCCAAGTGGGGTAGCTCCGAAGCTCATACAGGTCTGTGAAACCCAAATTTCGTTTAGAGAGCGGAGAAGCTGAGATTGTAGCGGTAAATGGTGAACAAGGGTTTCTTCTCGAGTTAAACACGCGTTGACAAAACATGAACAAAGTCTATGTATATATTTGGAAGGTCAAAGCTGTTTCTATTGTACCAAATGAAAACAAAGACTTTTTCATTGTTCTGAAAATAGTTTTTTTCATTGTCCAACTTGTGCAGGTCCCAACAAGCAAAACCAACAAGCAAAACCACACCAAATAGATACTACGTAGTAAATGTGTCAAACACCTTGCCTCTTATATACTTTGGAACTTGTTTGGCAAACAAGGACGTTGTCGTCTAACTATATGTAGGCGCAGATTTGTTAATCGCTCGGAACAGAGTTTGAGAGATCCGAGTGTCCCTGACTGTATGTAGGAGTCTTTCGTGACGAGTGACCGCGTCCATCACATTACTGTAATTACTTATGCGCGGTAGTCAGACTGCGATATGTGAGATCTTGGGTGCTTGGCCGAGCGGGGTAAGCTAAAGTGTTAAGATCTGAGCGTTGCGGTGACACAAACAGGCACCTTGAATTCTCTCATCAGTCTCTGTGCGGCCTCTTTATGGCATCGGGGGTATGGTTTGCTCTCGCTTATATTGTCGATGATATTATAACTCCGTACAACCAGTTCTATATATCCCACTAAGTTTTTGCGCCTCTGGGATGAACTGGGCATTCCTCACGACAAGCCCAAACAGTTGTGGGGTTATTCCCTTACTATTGTTGGATTCAACGTCAGTCTGCGCATCGAATCCGGGGCTGCTCCTGCCGGATTATGACTAATATCGAGAGGTGAACCTTCCGTCAATGACAGAGCAGGCTTGCTTCCCCATCCCATGATATTGGCGAAACCCGCGCGGTTGTAGTCTGTAGACGAGTGGAAAATGGACATTGTGGTAGTGAGAGAATAGGTATCAATATAACCGCAACTTCAAAATTGACAAAAACGGCAGGTAGGCTCAGGCTTTCGATTGAAATATGACCTCTTCCCCATCTCCCACCTGATCCGCAAATGGCTTGTCATACTGTAGAGGGACTTGTTTTTCTTCGTTGTCAGATAATCCGAACAATTGATATTTCTGTACAGATATTTAACAAGGTGAACGCGAAACACACGTCGAATAGTACGAACATCCGCCTCAGCATCAGGAATCCCAAACTGACTAGCCAATAAGTCGAAGGCCTTGCCAGCTGTGACAGTCTGAAGTAAAAAAATGGGTAACAACACGTTTATGAACCCTGAAAATGGATACGCACCCTCTCTATCCACAAATCCTTTGTTACTTTACCATTCAACGACGCCTTGAAAAACCGACGCTTATCTGTAGGCAACGCCGACCTTTGGAGCCTAGGATCAACAGGAGAAGCGCGTTGTCGCAATTTCATGAGCTCCAGTTTGTGGTATTGGGCCAACTTGATAGGATCTGTAGGTTTAGCGGTTCGACGCGTCACTGGAGTTTTCGAGCTTGCAATCAAGGGGAAGTTCTTTGCCAAAAGTGTACGCGCAGTCTCGTTCTTCACAGGAATAGAGGGCTCTTCTTTCGGAGAGCAGCTGTGAGAAGTTGCCTCACGATGTCTACAGACTCAATTTTGGCACAAAATCTCCCATATATGAACAGATTTACTCAGCGCAAAACCAGTCTTGACAAACCGTGCAAGTAGGTGTACTAGAAAGCAAGCCATAGGCATTTAAACTGGGATTTTTACATCCACCTAAGGAACATCTCAGGATTTTGTTTGTGAACGATCTTGTAGGTTCCGTGCGATCAACAGCTGAACATGAATGAGCTGCAATCTGAATGTGGTGTTGACAGAAAATGTTGTGACAAGAAGGACATGATATAGGCAGGAAATCGACCTGGAATTTCTTTAGCGAAGACAATGGTCCCAGGTCCGTTACCCAAGTACCTGAGAACACACGTAACAACTTTTTCCGACGTTGAGTAGTCCAGCCATGGTGGTTCCGGAAAGCAACTGAGATGAGCGCTTATTATTATTATTTGTCCTCCAACCATGAACATCATTGTAAGATCTCGACGAGTTTCTCTCCTTTTTTTCTAATACTTCGTTAGGAAACCCTATTTGGACGCTCTGTCACCCCTGCTGAGCGTCTGCGCCAACATCAGCGTTCGCTTGCCAAGGCACAGCGCGAACTTGACCGTGAACGGACTAAACTTGAGCAGAGCGAAAAGAAACTCATCATGGACATCAAGAAGAGTGCAAAGGCTGGCCAGATGGTGCGCTACGTTCTATCTACTGACAGCAGCCGATAATTTTATTCATTAGAACGCATGTAAAGTGATGGCTAAGGATCTAGTCAGGACCAGACGTTATGTTCAAAAGTTCTACCAAATGCGAACGCAACTGCAAGCTGTTGGACTGCGGATTCAAACACTTAGAAGTAATCAACAGATGGCTGATGCCATGCGAGGTGCTACTCGAGTGTGTCTTTCCCCACTCGAATGGTGATTGTATGCTAACGAACTTTGTAGGCAATGGGTGCTATGAATCGCGGCTTGAATCTACCAGGTATACAACGGATTATGATGGAGTTTGAGAAGGAAAGTTCAATGATGGATATGAAGGAAGAGATGATGTCGGACGCAGTGGATGATGTAATGGATGATGAGGAGGACGAGGAAGAGGAAGGTGATAAGATTCTGAAGGAGGTACTCGATGAAATCGGAGTCTCTTTGTCCCAACAGGTAAGATCTTTTGCTCTTTCCTTTCTTTCACTGACCTTCTCAGCTCACCGATGCCCCAACTGGGCTGACGTCTGCCGCAGCTCAAGCAGTCCGACAGCCCGTTGCATTGGGAGAAATAGCTGGTCCTTCTAATACTAGTGGAGATGATGGTTCAGGAGGAAGTGGCGGAGCGGCTTTATCAGACGAGGATGCATTACAGGCCCGGTTAGATGCACTACGACGCGGATGACCATGTTTATTATAGGGAAATCGGCGAGATATGATATATATATCAAATTTTAAGAGCAGCTATAGCCCGTGCCTCCTGCGAGCTCAGCTTCCATGTAATACCTGAACCGTTGTAAAACTCGTCTACGTCTTCCTCCTAAGTTCATAATCAGCAATACGAGGGATTGTATCATCATGTGCACTTACACTGTCGAGATTGAGTAGAGTAGACATCTGCTGCAAGCGTACAAACTTTTCTCTCCCGTCTCCAAAAGCGGTTTGAGATGAAAGATAAGTGTTAACAGAGCGTAAGTCCCGGTCAAAACGTATGGCCCCTAGCTCTGTAAATTTGAAGCCCATCATGAACCTTTCCCAAGGGCGCAGTAGGGTATCCAGCACCAGCCCGAAAAGTAACCGAAAATTGGTATCAGTGAACAAATCCTGATATATTCGTTGGGAACAAATTCAAAACGTTGTTCTTCAGAATCGTACCTTGTAATCATCTATGAGGGCGCCCCATAGCTTGATGAAGCGTTTACGGACAACGTCTTGGTATTCGGCATTCGAGTAAGAGTCGTCGTCCAAGACATATGAAACATCTTTGTAGACTTCTGTAATAAACGTTCGCATCTTCGGTCGCATAAGCTGATTGAAGAGCTGTTCAATACCAACCTACACCACCCCAAAAGTTGAATGAAGTTCAGATAACAGAGACACAGGACCAACCCGAGAAGTCGAGCGGAACTTAGTAACCAAGCTCGAAAGAGACATGAGATGATCTTTGACAGTCTGCTGCTGAGTTGCCAGAAAGTATTGATTAATGGCCCCAGAATTCGACAGATCACGAATTAAACGTTCAAGGTGCGATGAAGAAAGGTCAAGATCGTTGAGGATAACCTGAGCGAAAATCAGTCGAGGAAAGATGATAGATGTTTGGACAAAACTGACGGAAAAGGCGAGCCTGTTCTCGCGATCAACCTTCTCCCCGCGGGCTTGCCCTGGCGTACCCGCTGAGCGATACACTTCATCCATCTTTCTCTTGAGAACACCAGTGTAGTCTTTTTCTAGGACCTCATACAATTGCTCAATCATCTTTTCAACAGCTTTCAGGGATCCAGTGGACAGGAGTCGAAGAAGAACTGCTTTGAGAATGTAAAATACGTCGTCGGGGGTCGTAGTTGTAGTGGCTGATTGGGTCATGTCTGGTTGGGATAGACGATGAGCCTGTAAGAGATCAGTATGCGTCTGCGAAGTAGTAAATTCAGTCACCTTGTCAAAACTGGCTCTAACATACCACAAATCCAATGGGATGTAATATTTCGTCAAGATACCGTCGAAGATCTTTTGGGACCTGGTAGAATCGAGAGATAGGGAAGGTAACGACGACTGGGAAAGCGAGTTGCTCTCGGTTTCGGAGTTGCCTCCGATTGAACGTCCATCGAAGCTATCCAAAAGAAATTTCTTGAACAAACTCCACCGACCCATCATTCCACTCATTTCGATTATGACTTGGTCAATTTCTCTGGGATCAATCAGATCTTCTTCCTGGTTGAAAGAAGACGGCTGCCTCCTTCCGGCTGCATTCATTGAAGACGTTGGAGAATTGTTTGCCACATCAGAAAGCTACACAAAGTATGAGCGTGAAGAAACAGCGAAACACAACGCAAGTATACTTTGCGAGCAATGGACCGTTCTTCCTGCCATATATCCATTACATCTTTGACTACTCTGTCGCACTCGTCCAAAAGGCGCTCTGCAACATTTTTCATCTTTCCAGCACCATAATATTTTTCGACTACGGGCTGATGCTGATCAATAATCATGGCTATGCTCTCAAAGAGAGAGGTCAACGCAGTTATAAAGTACAACGGAGAAGATGCTAGGGGGATATTAAACACCGATGCGGATGACATGTAAATCCTTACTTTTAGCAGAAGTCGGAGCCCTGACACGAACTAGATCCACAACGAAAGATGCATAGGCTTGGAGACCCTCTTTCTCCCATCCTATAGCAGGAAATAGTTTGAAGAAGCGGCTTGTAGCGGTGGAGTCTCGCGAGCGCGAAGCTTGTTCAAAGTTTGTACGAAACACTTGCAAAAGGTGTTCGCGTGCGTCTTGAAGGGTTTGGGCAGGAGGAAGGTGGCTATCTGAGGTAGGCTAAGCTACTTTGCTTAGAACACAGCAACGTACTGGATACAAAGCCACTCACGACTGCAAATTCGGCAAAAGAGCCTGATATTACTTCAATTGGAAGCGACATTGCTCGTGCGCAATGTAGAGTGGCTGATTCCCAATCACTGCTTTCTATGGCAGCCTGAAGAGCAGATAGTGAAGACTGGGAGAACGTGTTAAAAGTTATTACAAGCAAATAAGCAGATAACACACTTTCAGCTCAATAACCTGGCCAACGCGGTCCCCAGCTTCTCGGATTCTTCGCATTTCTTCGTCCAATGACTGCACTCTGCCACCAATCCGTTCTGCTGTCCTGGCCGTAGAAGATACGTTGTGCGACAAGGTAGAGGCATCCTTTAGTAGGGCTTCCAAGTGAGGAACAAGAGACTGAAGGCGAGAAAGAGACGAAGTTATAGGTTCACTAGCAGATAAAAGTTGTGTCAACGAAGTTGAGAGTTCCGCTTCTTGAGACTGAAAATCAGATAATGACGATAATATCTGGGGTAAACTTGTAAGAGTTCTAGGATTCGGTCTGACCGCCATGGTGCAAGTGCGGTCACAAGGGCCGAAAATTCCAGTGTTCACTTCTTCTCTTCTTCCATGATCCCAAACAAACGCATAAAGCTCGATACAAACGAACATAGAAATGCTATCATTCTGTCCGAAATTGACATTGAAATTGGCCTTAGGAAGCGACTAGCTCAGACTTTCGAGTCCAGAATTGCTTGGGCTTCTCTGCTTCTCGATTCTTTAGAAAATGGTCTGCCCGTGAATCCCTTCTTCAGCGTCGCCCTAATATCTTTCACAGAAACGGAATACATATCTGAAACTCCGTTTAAAGACGTCGCGTTAACCGCTCTCTCAGCTCTAGAGTCACCTTCCAAGATCTTGTTTCCTCGAGATGCCGATGTCCCTATACCAAATGCACAAAAAGGTCGTTTGCCTCCTAAAGAGAAACCGATTACCCGGTCTCAAAAATCTAAATTTCTTTATCTGCGTTCCCAAGACTCGCCACAGATCTTTCTTCTTCGCTGCCCTGATTGCCATCAATCAGCTTTCACCAATCTTCAAGGTCTTTACAACCACAGTCGTATATCCCATTCAAAAGAATGGGGGTCTCACGAGGAGTTGGCTAAAGCATGCGCTGTGCCTCAGGAAGAACTCGACTATGAACTAGATCTAGACGCGGGAGTTGATGCTGGTGGACGTGGCACACTTCTTCCAGGAGTCAGAAGTCTGTTCCAAATGGCCGTTGAAGGAACACGGGACCAGAGCCCAAGTAGAGTATCCAATCAGGGAGAACAACAGAGCGTTCATCTAACAAAAACGTTGGGTTTGCATGGTGATTCCCCGGCATTGGCTCAATTTTTGGGCAAAGAAGTCAAGCGCAAGGAGATCAAGGTCTGGAACGACGAGAACTTCATTGATATATACAGCCTCCCACTACCCCCAATGTCTCGTTGGAAAAAGCCACCACCTGTTCGAACCAGACCCACCAGGGAGGCAGAGGTCGTAACCAGCGAAAAGTCCCTACAGGCTACCGCCAATGATTCCTCTCGCAATGCATCGAACGCTACGGCCACCAGTAGATTCCATATCTCATGTAGGATAACTCTCACAGATAGTAGCCTTTTCATCCCGGAAGGTTGGTCACTCGTTGAACTTGCTGTCAAAATGGGCTCATCCTTACCACAGGTCAACGCCTCAAAAGCAAGAAAGAGCACACGCATCAGTGGATGATTTCTGTCGAGTCCGCTTCCTACGTACGTCCCTCTTCCCCCCTGCACCTGCCACCACTCACGCCCTATGTAGAGCCTCGATCTCACAACTGTACTAGCGTCGCTTACTGTTTCGCCCATTTCATCCTTTGAATTCGAACAATCCATGTCTTCTTCGCCCCTTGTCGCAACCGAGCCTCCGTTTGTCGTTGTTGGAACTACCGCTGAGCCGTTTCAGGCTCAGGTGGAGCTACTGTTCAACTCAAGTACTAGTGGACCAGGCCAAAATGGACAAAAAGTCATCCTAGACCACTGGATTGGCGTGCGTAACTCTTAATCGATGTTACTACTGTAACTAATTCTTTGAACGCAGTTGGACATGATTGGTACCAACAAATTGCCGACAAAGGGGGATGAGCAGGTCGTTGATATTGAGCTTGACAAAGATACAGTGATCAAGCCGGCGAAGAGTGGTTACACTCCCGTCAATGCTAAATCTCATTGGGAACACGTATCGAATGTAGCTTTGGGGAGGGCACTGAAGTTTAAGCAAGGGGAACTCTCTGTCGACACGGCGATACCTGGTTCGTATCCTCATCTATATATCGTTATGTTCAAGCTGACTGTTTGCGTTCCAGGCTCTTACACCGAGCTCTTAGAGTCTCTTGTCACGAAATTCCCTATGACCCAGAAAGGTGCGTCGTAATGTCATACCATATGAAGTAGCTTACCATTACACGTAATAGATAATGCCTCCAAAACAGCACCGAATTTTCCCTATAAGTTGCTTCCCAGTCCTGCTTCGCTTAAAGCTCTGGTTGTAGGAAGGCGAAAAGCTATTGAGGTCATTGTTCTCATGTATGTCCTTGACTGAGTCGCTCATGTTACTTCCAGTGGGGACGAGCCAGAGCCGTCCAGGAAGCTTATACAGAATGCGTCAAGGCTCTTCGCGAACATGATCCTTGTGTACATCTTGTGTCATTTACAACCGGCGACGTATATGCCTGGATGGAAGATAACGGACACTTCATTCGGACCAGGGAGCGAAAAATAACTCCGGCAATCGATGAAGACAGTCCACAGAATGACAATAACGCTATCGATTTATCCGAAGGTAAATGGTGTCGTGTCTGCGGTCTAGGGCTATGGGCACACGGTGCTCCAGGGCTGGAGTACATGAAAACTGAGGCTCAGTTAATCACTGCTGCCGCTCAGGCCAGAAGTGCAGAGAAAGACAAACCCGTACTTCCTAGGATCAGACTCAAATTAATGAGTGGCAAGGTGGTGGGTAGAAGCGGGCCTAGTCTGCCCCCACCTCCTCGACCCCCGCCTTTCCAATGCCAGATAGTAGTCAAAATGTTACAACTTTTGAAGATGCCTGTTGTCGATATACACAGGATCTTTGTGCCTCGTATCCAGAACGAGCCAACACCTTCTACATCGCTTCTCAACCCTCATCAATTACCTCCATGGTCTTCTCGCGCACCACGCCTCGTAAAAGACGATCCCACAATTGTGTCCGCTGTTGACCCGCATTTTACACTTGGGGTTTGGTCGCTCGTTAATTCGCTCCAGCTACCTTATTTTGCTCCACCTTCTCCGCTTGTTCCATTCCCTTTGGATACTACGGGCGTCGATGCTACTGATGTGAATGCAAATCTCGCTCCTCATGCTCTTCTGGCCTTAGCTACACGCCAGTTCATCCGTGTCTTAATTAGGGAGGCCCAAGAAGTTGAAAAAAGGGACAAAGAGCTCGGTGTTGGCTTCTTGTTTGAGTCACACAACCGCGATGTTTCTCTGCTAGCATCAGCACCTCCCACCCGAAAGTACAATAAAACTGGGGCTGCTTCGGTTGCTGGAAGAAAAGGCAAGGAAAAAGAAAAGTTAAAAATTGAATCAATAAAAGTCCTCACACCGATGCATATTATCACTGGAGTAGTTTCCAACTATGTTCGTGCTACAGCGTTGTCGTCCATGTCATCAGAAGGCCGTTTTGGGAGTAACGAAGGAAGTGTCGGTATAGCTATATTCGGGTGCTTGTCTAGAATAGGTATAGGAATTGAAGAGAAGCAATTGGAAAAGTGATACATTTCAATTATTTGCTACTGCAGAATTACGACAACGAACAGGAAAAGAAGGAGGTATGGACTTTCTAATACGATCTGCCAAACATCGTCCAACGTTTGGCGTCTTCCCCACATGCCGGGCATTTCGTCTTGCCATGCTCGATGGGGGTCCAGCGTGATTGGTCGAATGGAATGGCCAGCGATTTAGCGCCTGCTGAGGGAGCACGTTCGTCGGTCGGTTCAGAACTGGAATAGCACCGTTAGCAGTACATCTTCACTGATGTGGGAAGAGAATTACGCTTTGGCACTCCTCTCCTTGATATCATCTTCACAAGCTTCGGCTTCACACCAAGGGATAACGACAACATTTTTAGCATCGAGCGTAGGGACAACGTCCTCCCACTTGGTGACCTGCTTGAGACGAGAGTGGTACGTCTCCTGAGCGCGCTTGAACATATCACTCTGGATAGTTTCCAGAAGTGAAGAGACTTTCGCCGTGATGTTCTCGAGCGGTACCGGGTCCTTGACACCATTATCCCTGCGCACGGTGAGCGTCTGTTGCTTGACGAGGTCATTAGGACCAATCTCAAGACGGAGAGGAACACCCTAAAACCAGAGTTTGTGTAAGTAGACCGCTAGAATGAAACAATCTTGCCATCGTACCTTTTGCTCCCAGTCATTGAATTTGTAGCCTGGAGTCTTGTCGTCTCGTAAATCAGCTTTGGCTCTGATTCCAGCCTTCTTCAACGTCTTTGCGAGCTCCTCGCAAGCTCCCTCAATCTTTGTCCTAGTGTCGGCACTAGAGTTGACGGTGATACCACACGGAACGATGACAACTTGAATGCTCGCAACTCGCGGAGGAAGTACCAATCCCTGATTGTCTCCATGGATCATGACCATCACACCAATGGTTCGTGTTGAGAGACCCCAAGAGTTCTGCCAGACGTAGGTCTTGCGCTGGTTTGTCGGGTCAGTCGGGTCTTCGACAACAATGTTGAACATTTCGGGACGAGAAAAGTTCTGCCCTAGACAATGAGAAGTGGCTCCCTGGATACCTCGTCCGGTGGTAGGAATAAATCCTTCAACGGTCGTGGTGTAAAGACCTCCGGCAAACTTTTCCTTCTCCGATTTTATACCGGGAATGACGGGGACAGCCAAAAGGTCTTCGTAAACACGTCGATAAAGGTCAAGAATCTGCCGTACTTCGACGTCGGCTTCGTCTTTGGTGAGATGAGCGGTATGACCCTCCTGCCACAGGAATTCACGAGTGCGAAGGAAGGGTTGGGGATTCTTAAACTCCCATCGTACAACGCTGTTCCACTGGTTGAGTTTAAGAGGAAGATCTCGGTGGCTCTTGATCCATTTGGCGTAGTACGGATACATGGCAGTTTCGGACGTTGGACGGATAGCAATAGGCTCTTCAAGATCAGAGTTTCCACTTAAAGACCATTAGTTTGACATTATTTCGGCTTATAAACAGCAGCTTACGCTTTTGTAACCCATGCTACTTCCGGAGAGAAACCTTCAATATGATCCTTTTCTCGTTCAAGGACCTTAGCGGACACAAACATAGGAAAGTAGGAGTTTTGGACGCCCAGTTCCTTAATTTCGGCGTCGAACCATCCTGACGATCGATGAGTGTTGCATAGAGGTGCTCAAACAGCTGCTACTCACTCTGAATTTCTTCCCATATACTGTAAGACCAGGGCTTGAGGATGTAACAGCCAGACACATTATAGTAATCCAGCATATCGGCTTTGAGCAGTACCTAAGAATGTTGTCAATTATTGCCAAGGTCTGTGGAAGAAAAGCGTATACGTTGGTGTACCAGGTAGGAAAATCAATCTCCTTCTTCACCCCGATAGCAATCTGAACAGCGCCCTCAATCTTGGCATCTTCTTTCTCCTTGGCGGGGGCTTTGGAAGCTGCAGCTGGTGCAGGTCCTGCAATGTCGAGATTCTGAAGGTCAAGTTCCTGAAGTTTAATATTTTCAGTCTCTAAATTGCGCAGATATTTGAGCAGATCTGAGCTAGAGAGAAAGATAGTAGAACTGGAAGAAAGTGCATGAAGAGCAAGAGGAGCCGAGGTTGTCGCGATCGAAGCATCCACGATGGTGATAACTTTTGAAAAAGTTGTTTCATTGAGAGCGAGAGGAGAAACTAGACCGAAGATTAGGTGACAGTCTGATGAAAAAGATGATCAGCATACGTGAATCTTTATCGACAGAGAAAAACTCTGTCAACAAATCCTCCGATGCCAACCGTAAATCCTTCAAATTCAGCTTTTTCCCAATGGCTCCAGAATTTATGGATGCGGCTTCACGCGCAATGACGACAACTGGGACTGGCGTAGCTGTCTTGGCAGTTTTCGGTTTGTAAACCAGTGTTTTTACAAGCTCAAAGGATGCTGGAGCGTTGGCTGTGGTGACTAATGCATCGCGCCAGGCTGCTGGAGAATTTGTGGCAGCATGAGATACTGAAGAAGAACCAAGAGACAAGGATGCGAGGGACTTGTTCACTGAGTCCATGGCGGAAAGTTGAGAAGATGGCCGTATTGAAGAAAAATTATTGAACCGAGTCAGACCAAGGCTTATCAGATGGCGGTGAGGAAAAAACACAAATCGAGTCAATCGCCCTCCTGCTGTGCATCTTGACAGCATCAACGCGTTGATTCTCTTGGAAGGAAGTAAAAAAGTTTCAAGCGTGCGCGCCAACACTGATGACATTCCCGACCCTATAGTAATTATTTACAGCATTTTACATTTACAACCCCTTCCAGGTAAAAGCCTTTTCTAGTTCAACGCTCTCTTCATACACTATGTTTTCACAGCTGAAGCCAACGTGCAATGAATAGCGGCCGGCCTCAACTTTCCATTGGTCATGTCGTTCGTCCCAGTCTGAGGAGGCCGCGGTCAATTCAATGTTCCTACCTTGGAGGGAATGATAATTACAGGAAAAAGCCCACTTATCGAGTTTCAACTTGGCTGTGGCAGCATCTTCTGCTGCAATATCGTGGATTTTGCAAAAAGCCTTGAGTTGCAGTGGAGGATGTGTGATACCTTTATCTGGGTAACTCATGTAAATTTGGATTATTTGCGAACCCGCAATATCGCCGACATTCTTCACGCGCAAGGAAACCTCAACGTCCGTGCCAATCTGAGTGACCTGACAATCAACGAGCTCGAATTCCGTATACGAAAGACCATGCCTAATAACAAGTAAAGGATAAAAATTGATACTGCAACAACGAAGCTCACCCAAAGCAGAATAATGGCGCAATCTTGTGTTGAAGGAAGTGTTTGTATCCAACCATTACATCCTCACGGTAATGGATCTGACCATTTTCGCTGCGAAGATTAGGATACGCCGCAATGTCTTCTATTCGTTTAGGGAATGTCAAAGGCAAACGGCCACAGGGATTGACTTTGCCGTAGAGGACATCGGCGATTGCGTTCCCCACCTCATTGCCTAAGTACCACGCTTGTACGATTCCAGCTACTTCGTCTTTCCAGGGCATCGCAACCGCAGAGCCCGCTTGAATGCAGACAACGGTGTTAGGATTGACTGACGCAAGCTTGCTGATGACCTCTGCTTGTTTGCCAGGTAAATCCAACGAAGGTCGATCAGAACCTTCGCTCTCCCACTCTGGGCCTAACCCAGCGATGAATACTACCACATCTGAATCTTGAGCCAGCTTTACAGCGTCCGCAATGGTAACATCAGGATCAATCTTGTTGCATCCCCCAAGTCGCTGATACACGGATTGAGCATTTGGCTGCATATGTATATAGTAAAACCCACCAGACCACGCATCAACGCGGGTTGCGCCTCAGGTTTGCTATCACCCTCGTCGTCTTTGTCCAGAGGTGGGTACGAATTAGTGTATTCGACAACCACGTCGACCGATTTTCCTGCTACCAGTTGAACAGTCGCCTTTTCTTCTCTTGTGCCTTGCCTATGTCACATCATTAAACAGACCCGAATCATCGTGAACCATTGTACTTGCCCATAGAAAAAATCCCCCGGAATTTGCTTGGTCCAGTTATCAATTGTGAGCTCTCCATCAATCCATAATTTTGCCCTGCCTGTGATCATGTTTAAGTAACTCAGGAGCCATCGTGAGGTACCCACCTGCTACAGTAAGGCCAAGCTCAAAGTCTCCAGATTGATCGACCGTCAACTTTCCAGTCATTTTCAGTGTCCATTGTTCAGAGAGCCCGGCAGGCAAGAAGTCATTGAGCTTGATGCGAGTATCATTGAGGACAAATTCAGCTACAGGCAAGGTGAGCTCTCCGCCCTCTTTATGGCCGTAGAACGCAGCAAGCCATCCACGCTCGCCTGTGGACGTTGTCAAGTAATCTTCAAGCGTTGGAAGATACTTGTGAGCTAAGTGAGAGCATTCATCTAGCCATTTTCTGCTCGCCGCAAAGACGTACCATAGCATCCAAGGGCGTATGAAATTTCAAAGTCATTGGAGGCACCCTCCTGCATACCGTAGTATGGTGTTACAACATAACCGGCTTTAAGTGCGGCCGATCCTCCACCAGATATAATATTCCCTTTGGCACCAGGGCCAATAATACCCAATTTGCGCACTCGGTTTTTGTTTAGAGGTAGAATTGCATTCGAATTTTTCAACAACACGATTCCTTGACCTGCGAGATTTCTGCAGAACTTTCTCATATCTGGACTATCACGGGTCCGTTCCTTTCCGTCACCGTAGACGACTTCAGGGTTCAAACGTGCTTGGTGTTGTATGAAACTCAGCATGTTCTTCACACGTTCATTGAGGGTTGAAGGCAACAGCTTATGAGAAGACAAGACATGGTTTACTAGGGTTGGAGACCTCCAGCGAGTAGGACCAGGCATTTCTAGGTCCAAACCGGCGTTGATAGGCTGGTCGACACCATAAGTCCCGTACCTAGGCAAATTTAGCATCGACACTGAACAAGATGAAGACATACCAATCGCTCATAACGATACCTGTAAACTTCCATTCATCTCTGAGAATGTCTTTCAGTAGGTCAGGGTTCTCAGAACAATGGACGCCGTTGATACGCCCATACCTATGGACGAGGCAGCCCATAAGCGCCAATGACAGAGGATTGATTGAACTCACGAAGTCATGAACGCCCAAGGATCAGCGAGTCTTTGAGCTGTCATGAAACTGGAACTTGTTTAGCGCAGTACTAATATTATACGAAACAGACGAGATATGAAGCTTACGGGTACAAATAAACTTCTCGCAAAGCTCTGTCTGACATCACAGAGTTTGCTGCAGTCCTTTCATGTTCTTGATCATTCGCGACAAAATGTTTGATAGCTAGACTAGCGATTTAGTTATGCGTGACACATGGTGGCAGGCGAGGCCTACTAGCAGAGACTCCTTGTGATTGGAGACCATTTACATATGCTGCAGTCATCATTCCTGGAGAAGTATACAGGGTCGATTCAAGCAAATCAAAAAGGTCTTTTTACATACCTGATAGGTGAGGATCTTCAGAGAAACTCTCAAACGCCCGTCCTCCTAGTGGGGAGCGTTGAATATTGCACGTAGGCGCCAGCAAAATTACTGAAGATTTAATCTTTGTTTCTGCAGCCAAAAATTCTCCTACTTCTCGAACGAGATCAACATCAAAAGTGGACGCCAAAGATGTCGCACACTAAGTAAAAAATACAAGATATAGTGATCTCATGGCACTCTTGACTTAATACTTACCGGAAGACACTGGGCAGGAGTTGAGGCAAAGTGAGAGGATCCTCGGACACCCTGGATAGGATAAATTTAAGGATGGACACTTTGCAAAGCAGATTGCCATACATTAGGACCATCGCTCATGCGGATGCTTGGAATAGAAAGACGAGGGATTGGGTAAGTATTCCACCAGTTGGGCGCACCAAGAAGGGCAATCTTCTCATCAGTACGAAGCCTTGAAACCAGTTCGGGTATATCTGCATTAAGGAAGGAACGAGACATGGCTGAAGAGTGGGGACGGTTCTTGAGTTGCGTTGAGTGAAAGGTGTGACGGCCCGCTTGTCACGGCGAATCCTCGGAGTCGGAAGATCCTGGGGTACTTAATCAGTATTTTATCAGTGAGCAAATTTTGAATAATTATTGCTGGAGCCGTGCAGCAGTACTACGATAGTACATGATACTTAGTTAAAGCAGTGTGGCAGACATTATTATTAAGACACCCCAGCGTATCTTCCATCAATGCGACTCGACTATGGTGTGTAATGTCCCCCAACCCCGAAATTACCTTCCTCGATCCCATCTCACTCCACTACTACCTGGAACGATTCATTTTCCACTGCGATCATGTGGTCCCCATGGCTAACTTTGTTCACGAGGTTCTTTTTCACTGAGAGAGTTTATATAGTACCTTCCCTGTGGGTCGAACTCGCTGCTTCTCTCACTTAGAGCCCAGCTGTTCGCTCGTGGGACCCTACTGAAGGGCGGAGCCAAGTATTACTACTACTAATATACTAATCATAATTTATCGTCGCCTTGCATAGGCTTGCTGTAGCTAGAGTACTAGACTCGAACCAGTCGGCTGTCACGGCCCGGATTTTCCACTTCAATGATCGATTGAAGTGTCGGGCTGAACACACTGCATGCAAATCAACATAACTTTTCATGGAAATAGTAAAATCATGCTAAACTTGGGTGAATATAGAAAGATTATGTTAAGACTCTTTCTGTCTGTATATCTCAAAACCATTTACATGACTGAAGAATGTTCTTGTCATACTACTTTGTGCAGATTGAGATTCCAAGGCCTTGAACAATCAAAAAAAAACCATTACGAGCATATGTAACCGCTGGGCATAGAAGAGACGAAAACGAAAGTTTCTACTTAGCACGACTCACAACCATCGAATTTTGAAATAATTGATTTTGGAGAATTGAGCCCTCCTAGCCTAATGCCATGAACCCCACCCGGGGTACATTCGCGCCTGCAAAGACAATCAGCTGAAGAATATTTCATGACTTTGACATACCAGATTCGATAGATCTGTAGCTTCTTGGATAAGCAACTGAACCAGATTACTGGTCGAGACCTCCTTCTCAAAAGCATGTTTCTCCGGAGTGGGCCTATACAATCCCCGAAGCTTTTTCTCTATTCCTTTAAGAGAATTCTTTGCAAGTGCGCGCAAGTCTGTAGCTGGCTTGACGGCGTTCTTCCGCTGAGGATCTGCGGCGTCTCGTTTACGGTCCTGACAATATGGTAAGCCGAAGAGCAAAGATACAGATCCCGTCAACCCACCAGCCTTAATTTCTCTTCTTCCCATTCAACGAGGGGATCATGGATGAAGGCATCCAGGACGCTCATAAGAGAGTCTTTATTGTCCCGGAGTAACTGCATTGTCACTTCACATGCCGTGCGGAAGACACCTATGACACAAAACTTCGACCTTAACTCGTATCATCGCGCGTCAAAGGACGCTCACCTTCAACACCGGTCACGCCCAATGCATCAACCAAATTGTGTGTAAGTCTAAAGGGCACTCGCTCCGGCGTATCTAAGGCCTTGCCCTTTTCAAACAAACAGTTGAAATCGACATGAATCAGGTCTCCAGTGTTCTCGTCAAGAAGTATGTTCTCGCAGTGGCGGTCGCCGAGCCTATAGAGGTTCCGTAAGTAATAAATGAGCAAGAGAACAAACAACTGACCCTAAGATGAACCCGACCATAGACATCACAGCCGTCGTGCGAGCATAAGTCAATCTACTGGCCAACCATGCGGTAGGTTCCGGGAACGTCTCAATAAACCACTCATGGAACACCGGAGGGTACCTGCTCGGACAGTTGAGTATTTGCTCATAAGTTCCATTTACGACGATACAGACTGCGATAGGATCTTCTTTGTAAAGAGTTCCGCAGACTTGTTAGCATCCTCCAAGCTCTTGATCTTGGCGAATACTTCGGCCATTTCATTGTTCTATTGAAAACATCAAAAAAAGCTTTAAAGCCAAAAATGAAAGCGACATACAAAATAGGGTATATTTCTGCTACTGTATAGACTCATAAGCACAGGCCGGACAGGTCTTGTATTAGGAACCCATTGAATAAAACCACATTCTTCGTTTAGCGTAACAACACCATAGGTTCGAATATCTATATGGCTGTAAGCTTCACAACAGAGAAGCGGAGAGTAGAGTCTTACGAAGCTGTCGTCGTCGAGATTCCGAGTTTGCTTTCAGAAACTTGTTTATAATAGCATTGAAATCCATCAGTCGAGCATCCTTCCGGAGGTCGTCCTTTGGCTTTCCGAGGAACATGTACGTTTGTCCATCGCTGCCATGAATAGTAATTTTTCGTGGCTTGGCGAGGGAATGCATTATTTCGATCTCTTCGGCAAATCCTGGGAGTAAAACAGTCAAAGATCTGTCTCAACTACTGGCGGCGACATACCTGCAAAAGTGGGAGCAAAGGAAGGGAACGGTTGATGCATCGATTCAGACGAAGACGCTGGAGGAAGACTAGCTGTAAGAGACTCTTGTAAAGGAATGATCAACTCTGATCTTCCAAGTTTCGCTAATTGAGGAATATCTTGGGTCATTGTGAGCCTTTTCCTATCGGCAGTTTCGAAATTGCATAACCCAAGCAGCTCATTGGTCATGTCAAGGCTTTGTTGGACTAGCTTTGGCACCGCAGATTTTGCATGAGAAGGGTTGTTCTATAAAGAACATTAACAAGGTGAGCTTGACGCAAGAAATGTAAAGAGTATACTCGGATGCGATCCAAAATAGCTGTCCCTCTCTGTGAGCGGTCGCGCTTTTTTGATTTGATGACGGCTGCGAACAACCACAGAGCTTGGTTCGGGTAATTCTGGATAACGGTTGCAATGAGTCGTGCAAGAGGCTTGTATACCTCAGGGTTAGAGTGCCCGATTCGCGATACAATCTGCGGGAACGCAGTAAACCACTATAGCACACACAAGTTAGTACAATAAAGAGGATAGGTATAAATGGTTGGACCTTGTAAGTTGGCGAAACTCTGATAGCATGAGCAACTGCATGATTGATGCTCTTGAATGTATCAGTTGCAGAGGATTTTGGGTCTTCTCCAAGATCTAGCCACAATGTGAGCAAACGCGGTACGGTCTGATATATATATTTTGTGCCCATGTTGATTGCTTCTGCATATGCCTTAATCGTCGAAAGGTTCATCTTCAATCCCCTTCTCAATATATCAACAGCATATTCTTCTGCGCATGAAGAAACTCACCTGGATCCACGCTCGGTGCCAGGGAGATTCTTGTAACACTCGTCTTGAAATTGACCCAGATAATATTGGCCACTCTCCCAACTAGAGAGAATAAAATCAGTAATAGGGCGTTCAATACAATAAAATGTTATTCAAATTTACTTGGGCATCAAGGATGTAACATTGGTGAAAGTTTTGAGAACCATGCGAGCATCGAATCGTTCGGATTCGTGCATCCACCTTGCGCGCACGAGTCGCACCTAAATGCTATCAGTCAAATGCAGAATAACAAAGTAACAATATATCTACCTTTGCTTTTACCTTGTTTATATTCCCGACATGGTCATTGGTGAGGTCAACAATGGTTGGATCGTCCTCCAGTAGATTGTGTGAGTGCATAGAGTTTTCAAGCTGCTGGAGGGCATGTAATGGGTCACCCATTGCCTTCGCAAGTTTAGCACTTTCTAGGAATGAGTATTCCGTTTTGCTCTGCTGAGATTGAAGCATGGCGCTGAATGCGGTTTGCCATTGGCCGGCTTTACGAGCGATCTTCGCGCTAGCAAGCCATGAGCGCCCGATTTCCTTTTTCAACGCGCGAGAGCCTGGGATATCGCTAAGAGCTGTGTGAGCCAAATTAGCAATCAGTATAATCAACATACATTAAAGCGAACGCAGTCCTCCTCATACTGAGTATCGGCTCCCGAGTGCGGAACGTCGGGAGTGTGGCGTCTAGCCTGGCTATCAATATGTCCGATAGTCCTGCTAAAGCTGGATTTAAGCCTCCAGTTTCTTGTGGAAGGGAAGAAATTGCGTTGTAGATTATCTCGAGCTCGTGAGTGAGGTGTAGATCTAGCATAGCCCCATATGATCGTCGATAATTGTGAGGGCCTGCAGCAGCAATTGGTCCACCCAAAACCAAGCGGGCATCGGATAAAGTGTTCACAATTGATGCAGAATCACGGGATCGCATTGCGAGAAGAAGGCGCGCTATAACCACCTGAGGCGTAGCCGCATCTGCAGAAGCCACGATATTCTGTACATCGTCCCAAGCACCGACCATCCATGCACTCTCGATCTGAAATCGGGCCAATGTTGGTTGCCAATCCGGATTTCGTGTAAGCACTCCTCGTACGTGTGTTCGCAGAGTATCTTCGTAATCATGTAAAATTTACTACTCAAATTGGAAAAAAAAGTGGTCGTACCATAATGTCCAAGGTTCCTAAGACAGCGTAGAAGACCCAAATGGTATTCAACGTTATCAGGAGATTGCTGGAGCCTAACTTCCCAACAGCTTTGTGCCGAAGTCCAATGACCACTGCTTTCATGATGACGAATCTGGTGTTCTAACGACGGAGAAAGAATCATTGTTGAGACACCTTCCATTCCATCAGGTTCGTCGAGGTGAGCGTAAATCTCGTGAAGACATTCGTAGTAGGTCGGTAACTCATGATGATTGGAGCTGCGTTCGCGAAGAGTAATGATACGGCTCTCAAAATTCATCAAGGCGAGGGCGTAGGCTTTGCATTCCAATGCTGCTTTGGCAAGCAGGTCTTGATTGATGTTTGACAGCACGGAATCCACCCTCGTGAGGTTTACTTGAGCTTCATGAAGGGATCGCTGGTTCTTTTCTTTTGAACTAGTGATGTCTTGCCTAATTTTACGCAGCCATCGGTTCAAATGGTCCAAGAGGACAAAGACAACCTATCAAGTTCGTGAGCCTACGTTCATGTTCTAGCAAATAGTGAAAACCTGTGCACTGAGCGTCTTCTTGTCAGGAGAAGAAGAACTCATTGGATTAATTTGGTCCTCTAGAACTGCGAGTAGCTCCATACGGATCTGTGTGCTACTTTCTTCAGACCCAGAAAGCAAGACGTTGAGGACAAGATGAGGGAGGAGCGCATGGGCCACCGCGACATCTTTGTTACGGATAACCGAAGGGAAAACGCCGAATATCTTCTCGGCCGTTCCGCCTGGCACTTGGGAGATGAGCTGGAACGTCCAAACCTGAATCCATTCTCTATATGTTGTCCGTGATGGATATACTGGACTTTCCGTGGATGGATGTGGTGTATGCGTAACATTGTACCGCGCCTCCAACAATGGTGTGACAGTGTCAAGGACATGCTTAGGCAAGGTGTTCCACCTCTTGCGGACCTTTTTGGGGGCGCTTTGGCCTTGCGTAACGAGAGCCGGTGTAAAACGACAAAAGCGTAAAAGTTCCTGGATTGTGAAAGCGATATGACTCTGGTACCGCATATCGCTAGTCGACCGGAAGGCCTCGACGAGCAAATCCGTGATTAGGTGGAGAGCGAACGAAATAGATTCCTCTTCGTCGCAGAAATTTTGATAAACAATCATTGAGGATTCCTTGACTCTAAGTTCACAGCGATCTGGATCCACAGCACCGAGGATCGAAAGGCATTCGAACGCGAGTGGACGAAGAGGATCGCCTTCATCCACATCGCGTCCGGCTGCCGCCAGAAGGGCTGCGAGAGTCTGCCCTACGAGCGGATCGAATATATCGCCAGATCTTAATCCCTGTATCAGATCGGGATGGTCGGTGAGCATGAATCGTTTGAGCTCAGAGAGCGACTGAAGGACCGTAGTGTGATTATTCGTCATAGACCGCTCCAAAATTGATCTTAGCCTATCCACCGGGGTAAACTGCCCTTGAAGTTTGAGAAGGTGTGCATGCACGTCACAAAGTTCAGGAATGGTAGAGATGTCAACCAAGTCATGGAGGAAATTATCAACAAGATTGGAGCCCTTTTCCACGATGATGTGCTGTAAGATTTTCTTCGCTAGCGCGCGCGCAGGTGGGGTTAAAACAGGCCACGAAGTGACCAGAGCGGCACTGGTAAGCCCGACATGAGGGGCAATCTCTTCAGAGCCCAGCATAATCATAAACTGGTGCCAGCTGTAAAGGGTCTCTTCACATAATTCCGGGATAGTAACCATCGTTTGGAACGTGGCCATAATCTTGAACATTCTTCATTAGAAACAGTGATAGAAGGCTGGAACCTGGACAAACCTGCGGGGCTACACTGGCAGTAGCAGACCCAATCTGAACCATAAGGACACCCAAACTTCTGAGAATCTTCTTCTTAACGTCGACAGATTTCCTCCCTTGAACGTCTTGCAGCATATCATTGATTTGTGCCATCAAGCCCAGCATATATTTCTTCAAAAACGCTCCCAAATCCTGATCATGATGGCCATTCTCATCGAGAACCCCTTGAACCCTTTTCAAGGACTCGATGCCCTGAAGACGCAGAACGTGAGTATACACTCATTCTAGATTCAAGCTACATACCCTCTGAGCTACCTGCGGATTACGATCTCCGAGAGATGTAACCAGTTCACCCAACAACTGCAAGAGAGAGCTTTTTACCACGCTCGTCACATCGACTTTCGAAGACGCCGACATTGAAAGGAGTTTTGAAATGAAGTCGAGTGCACTCTGCGTACCGCGATCCAACTGGAAAACATGCGCCAATATGTGCTGGCAATTAGGGAGAAACAGATGGGCAGGATCTGTTTCCAACAGCTTTCCCATTGCCTCGAGGACGGCTAGTTCTCGACTAGCGAACAACGTAGGCAGCGTTTTAGTCAATGTAGTCCTAATAAAGTCCGTGACACCAATGCACATAAGACGACAGGTTTCCACGAGAATTGTTGGGTGTGAGCACATTCGGCTCACAAGGAAGGGAGCGATTTTGTCCATGTATGGGAGGAGGAGCGGATAAGCTGATGGCTTGTTGTGAGATTTGGCTGCGGCCTGTATCTATGAGAAGAAATTGATTAGGATGAGCCAGAGACAAAAAATGCTTACCTGAATGCACGCTGAACCTTTCAATACTGGATTGGATCGTCCTAATTGAGCAACCAAAAAACATAGGGCCTGACCGACGATATCAGTGTGTAAAGAAGCGTTGCTGAAAAAATCCACCGTCAGGAATTAATACATGAAATCAATCATCAGTCGACGCATACTTTGCCATTCCGCCAACGACAAGGATAGCCGTCTCCTTTAGTGTCACTTTCTCGCCTTCCATCATCCCATAAAACTGTGCAAAACATGCATCCGTGCGTTCCCAGACGTCAATATTCCGCTGACCGTATAGTGCTATTAGGGCAGCAAGCGCTTTTCTACGACAGAGTTAGCGCAATGTATAGTACAATTAACCTAGTTTACCCTGCGTTCAACCGCACGCTTGCATTTGGATCCAAGAGATTTCGGTAAAACAGCCTTGCGAGTGGGTGTAAAATATCGTCCGCAGACTCATTCATCGAATGAATTTTAAGCATCCCAGTCACCACCACGAACAGTTTCCGTTTCGCGTCAGCGGGAATATCGGGGCCTTGCAATATCCAAGCAGATAGAGCCATGCAGAACGAAATGGTAGACCATCGGCGAAAACCTCGCTGTTGGAGAAGATTACAGAAACGTGCTGCGGACTCGAGTATAGGTATTCGAGATTCGGAAGTTGGAGGGAGCTGACGACTGGGGGGTAATTATAATGATTAGTACTATTGGTTTGGTGTGACGAGAAGAAGACAACCTACGACTTGTATATTGAGACTATGTCATCCAATGCGTGCTGCACGTATCGTTGGTCGTCGTCGTCGTCCATCCAGTCGATGTCATGAGGGTGCACCAACCTATGCGCCATTGCGAGGAGCTCTTCTCGCCAAGGAGGAGCTGATTCAGGGACGGCAGTGGAAGTCAGAACCTTCAACTCTTCAATGCGCCCACGTAAAATCTGCGAAATACGAGCAATAGGCTCCCCTCCTCGAAAACTTGTTTCCACGATTGCGTCCAGAAATGACTCAAGTGTAATAGCATCCACTTGTGGTAAACTTGCACTGATATAAGCAGTGACTGCAGACTGTTGGAAAGTCAAAACTCGGGAAAGCGGAAGTGAAGGGTTCTGTACCTGTCGGTCGGATGCTTTGAGACTTCCCCCTTGCTCTTCGTGTGTAAGGTTCAAAAGCTCAATGAATTCATCCTTGGACAGGGCAGGCAGTAGATTTACCCCAAGGAAATAATTGTCGATGACATCTGTTCCGCTCAAAGGACCAGCCAAGAGGCGTCGACGGAGAAGGCGGAAAGGGAGACTCGTAAGAGGGGAGCTGTGGTCGTTCACCATTAATGAGGAAAATGGAATAACAGATAAGATTTTCGTCAGCGCTTTCGATCTTGTCACTGAAAAGGTACACAGGTAGTAGTCAAACGATTGCTGGACATTTTCGGCGACTTTCTGTTCCAGATCAAAAAGGAACCAATGGCAAAGGACAGCAGGATGAAGTGCATTGACCGTGATTTCGACGATGAAACTGACGAAACGGGAAATGTCAGTTTCAGACGAGAACACCATCGACACTCGTTCTTGCTGAGGCATGTCGGGATCAATGAGCTGAAGACGAGGTTTACGAAAGAACAGTGCATTGAATGGAAAGGTCATAGGTAGATTTGGGTTCATCATTTCTAAGTCGTGTTATCAGTCGAATCTCAGAATGAAGAGAAAAGAGACAAGGGGCTAACCATTGGACAAATTTAACAGCTCTTCTACGATACTGCGTAAAGTTTTCCACATTGGTTCGTCTCCAGTTGGAGGATGGCTACCTCCCATAGATCTCAAGATGAAAATGGCCGTACGACACGCGATTTCACGCAAGGTAGCAGGCATCGGGATGCCATCTAGAGGAACGATATCTGTGTCTGCGTACAAGTCCAGCGTGTGACACAGAGTAAAGAGAGCACAGAATAGCTTTTTATGCATATCTTTGGATCCCGAAACTTCCTTGCATCCCATAAGGACTCCCTCGACACGATTCAGAATCAACTCGATGGTTTCTAAACTTGCCTCCAACAGTGCCACCCTTTCTGACTGGGCATTCCAAGTGTCTTTAAACGAAAAGACAACCAAGAACGCGTCATGAAGCGTGTTCAGCAACAGAACCCACTTGGCGATGGCTGCAGGAGTAAAACGCGCATCGCTGAGCAACGCGTCGCGAATGGTGAAGCGTAAGTGATGTAGAAATTGCTCCGTGTGCTCTGTGTACAACTCGGGCGCGTCAAGATCATTTGGGTGGGGAAGAGTGGCGAGCAACGGAGATGACATTATAAATCAAGAAGACAAGACGCATTCCGGGCCGTCGTGGTGTTTTCCTTATGTACATAAACTGTTACAAGGTCGTCACTACCAATGGCAACCAAAACATTAACCATTATCACATAGACAACTAACTTGGTAAGCGCAGATGTTAGAACAGGAGCTACATTAGTAAGTACGACGGAAAGTGACATGAGCAGAATCTAGAAAATGCTAATAAGCGTACAACTAGGAAGAACGTCCGCGAAAAAAAAATCTATTGGTTGGCACACTGTACACGAGGCTCAGCATCCTCGTCCATCGCATCTTCTTGGTGTTCCCTGGGTGCAGTTCGAGCATCGGTCTTGTGAAGAGAAACCTCTTCCACGACAACATTATTAGGGAAAGTCTGAACTGGTGTGCGTGAAGGAAGAGCCTTCTCGAGGTGAGGAATATCTTCTAGAGGTATAGAGTCGGGGAAGACGACATTGATCTTCACATACATGTCTCCAGGCTCATGGTGCCGCTGCGATGGCATACCCTGACCACGAATGACCTTCAGTTCGCCTAAAGAAAGATCGTTAACTCTTATCAAAGAGTGCACCAGGGAAAAAATACCATGTTTGATGACTTCTCCAGGTTCAATTTTGACTAGCAAAGCACGCTCGTCTAGATGTTTGATACTGAAATCACCACCAGCAAGAGCCTTGAGGAGATCAATATCAACGTCAATGAGAAGGTCATTCTCCTGACGCTTGAATCGATCATGCGGCCTTTCCTCGATAACGATGACAACATCTCCTGTCTCTGCACCGGGAGACTGGTCGCTTTCACCACGGAACTGTATCGTTTGGCCGCCCTTCATACCTTTGTCGATGTGCACTTCAAGGAATTTCTTCTCTGGCAGCACTTTCTTCCCTTTACACTGTGTGCATCTATCTTTTGCTGCAATGGTCTCGCCAGAACCTCCGCAATCGTCGCATCCAGATTGAATCTGCTGGATCATGGGTCCCATCTGGCGCAAAGTGACTTTGACGCCACGTCCGTGACAAGTATTGCAAGTTTTTGTAGCACCTTCCTTTCCGCCTTTACCCTTGCACTTTGAGCAGATAACGTTGCGCGTGAGCGCCAGCTTCGTGGTTTTGCCTTTGTAGAGATCTTCGAGTGTGACGTGTACTCGATGAACGAGGTCTTTAGTTTTGCGAGGTCCGCCACCTCGCGAGCCTCCACCTCCACCAAAGAACGAGCCACCTCCAAAGCCTCCGCCTCCAAAGCCTCCGCCACCAAAGAGCTGACTGAATAAGTCCTACAAGTAAACACATTAGCCATCAACACTGTTACAGTGCACAGTAAAACGTACTTGAGGATCCATGCCACCCATACCACCAGCTTCTGACAACCCAGCTTCACCTCGTGTATCATAAATACTTCTTTTATCTGGATCAGACAACACTTCGTAGCTGAACACAAAGATTAGACATGGAGGAAAAAAGATTTGTCATTTAAGGAGACGTACGCGTGTGTAACCTCCTTGAACAGCTCGGGATCTCCGCCCTTGTCTGGATGTAACCGCAAAGCCCTTGAAACAAGGATGAGAACCAAAATAAAGCTAAGAAGAAGCGTGTATACTTTTTACGGTATGCCTTTTTCAATTCAGATTCGTTGGCGGTGGGGGAAACATCAAGGAGATCGTAGAATTTACTAAAATTTTTATTAGTTTGAGAATGAAAGTAAACGCAGGAAGAAAACAGTAAACGTACGTTTCTCGGACCATGGTGAGCAAGGAGTGAAGGGAGTAATGTGTGTAACAGTAAAAGATGTTAAAGCCTTATAGTTTTTTTGTTAAGCGCCAGAAACCGATCATTCGACAAACGTCCATCGAATTCCATTGCATTCTATGGCTATACAAAACGGGTAACTATACAAAAACATTTGGGTAAACATCGAATCTACGCTGTTTCGTTACTGGGATGCCTGCTCGCGCATCGTTGAATACTTGGAGATCTAAATAGGTGTATGAGATGAAGGGAGCCTTTGTGGATGCGCGCGCTACTTGCCAATATCAGTGTATATGATTTCTTCTCCTTCTTCAGCTTCAGAAACCACTTTGCCCCTATAGACAGTATTTTACTATCCATTATTTGTATCAAAATTAGACCTACATTGGGTCAACAACCAAAGAGTGCCCCCACTGTGAACAAGATGTCAGTGGCGGAAGCTTTATATGTAACAGTTTCACGAACAGCATGGTAACCTGCATTCAGATCTCGAGCAGGACTGCACATTGAAAAGTATACTTGATTGTCAATGGCTCTGAGAGAAAAGTCAGCACCCAGACAAAGAAGTTTGGATTTTACACACCGTCCTCGTTGTAACAACTCCCAATGAAGAGGTCCAGTTGTCATATTGAATGCTCCAGGATAAATGAGCACCTGGCACCCTGATTCGAGTTAGCACAAATCGCAGAAAGGACTCCTAGTGGACTACCTTGACGGGCGGAAATCATTGCCAACTCGGGAAACCTCACGTCGTAGCAAATACCGAGTCCAATACGTGCAAACTCTGAGGGAAAAAGTCAGAGATCAGCGTTTCGTGTACATACTTCGGTCTTGCCTGTGTCGAAAAAGTTGAGTGTGCTGCCTCCAGTCAGGGTTTCACTTTCCTGCAGGCAAGATTTAGCAGTAGTATCCTCACTCGAGCTCTACGACTTGCCTTGAATTTAATCTTTCCTGGAATATCAATGTCGAACAGATGGACTTTGCGATGTTGCGCAACAAGCTCTCCTGTATACCGCTTGGGTCATTGATCGCGTAGACGTCCAAGAGACTCACCTCGCGGGTTATATACTGTACAAGTATTGTACACTTCTTCTGATTTTTGATCACGTTCCGGAATAGAGCCTGCAACGCTGTATGTCGAAAGCATGCACCAACCTCACATAGCTACTAACCTCCGATGAGCCAAGTCTTGCATTCCTTTGCGGCAGAAGACAGCATCTTAACTGAATCGCTTTCGCTCTTTTCAATATCATAAGGTTCTCCGGGCGTAAAGCCGACTTTTTCTGCATAGACTGGAAAGTGAACGTGTCCGTACGGGGAATTGAAGCATTCCTGGCACAATATAAGCGCAAGAAACGCGTTCAAGAACAAACATGTATACTGGCAGCACAATCAAGTCGGGCTTCGCAGAGGCAGCTTTTATAATCATTTCGCGTGCATGCTTTATGTTTTCACTCTTGTTTGCACTAATATTGCCCAGCTGGATGAGCGCGAGTTTGAACGACTTGAGTGTTGGTGGTTTGGACATGACTGTGTGAGCAAAGGCAAGTTTTCCCACTAGGCAAGGTACAACAAGGTATTATATATTATACGACATTTCATTTCATAAAGCCTCTGGTTTCTCTGAGGGCTCTTCAGGTTTACTATCATCAGGATCCCAAGGTGAAGCAGGCTCCCAAGCTGCCGCAGGTTCCCAAGCCTCCGCAGGTTCCCAGCCAGACTGTTCAATAGCTGGAGCTGGACTTGCACCTCTTCTTGGTCCACCTCTTCCTCGTCCTCTGGCACTACCGCCTCTGCTGTTTCCTCCTCTACTATTTCCTCGCCCAGAGTTTCCGCCTCTCTTTTCAGCATCCTGTGTTTCCTGATTCCGAGCCTTCCAGTCTGCAGGTGAAGGTTTGCCTGTATCCCATTCGCGACTTTGGATCTTCTCCATCTTGCGTTTCGCACTCATCTCGCGAGCAGAGTCAACAGATTCTCTATCAAGGAAGGATTAGCCTTGTATCACCAAAGTTTCCCCGCTCACTCACTGGACTTTTCGATTCCGTACCATCTTGGCCTTGTCGGCTTCCTGAGATTGTTTGAAAGCCTCTTCATCAGCTTGCACATCCTGTTGGAGATTGTTACTTTTCCATCTGTGAATTCGAATACCTGCTAACGTACCACTCGACGTTGTTTAATCTTTTCATTCTGTTGTCGGATACGTTCCATTCGCTGTTTGAGATCTTCCTCACTTAGTGGCTCCTGTCAACTCATAAGATCAAAGCTGAAATAGTGGCGAACGGGACAGCTTACTCGTTGAGATCCTCCTGTCTTGACGCGTTCTGGATTTACATACGGCTTTTTGCGTTCAGAACTAGCGTGTTCTGGAGCATCGAGTTTCTCTGAGGATTCCGATGTAAGAGTCTCTTCTGCGGAAGTAGCTGGAGCAGGCTCCGTAGAATCTGTATTCTTGGCCGAGTCTAGATTAAGGCTGTTAAAGTCGAGGTGAAGAGAATTCTCAGTCGATGGATTGTCCATCTTGGAAACTAAAAAGTCTTGATGACAGCACTAGAACAGCGATTAAATTTACCCACGAGGAATATAAATCGGCTTTATAGCCTTATTTTGCACCACCATGTCTCTCTCCAACAAACTCTCTATTACTGATCTTAACCTCAAAGGAAAACGCGTCCTTATTCGCGTAGACTTTAATGTTCCTCTCCAAGACGGCAAAATCACAAATCCTGCTGTACGGCCTTATCGATCTGTGCACTTGATAACTACTGACCAACATCTACAGCGTATCGTGGCAGCCTTGCCCACTATCAAATATGCTCTCGAACACGGTACTTTCGTGCAAATTTTGGATTTACTTGCTCTTTGATGCAGTTATCAGGAGCCTCTACCGTCGTTTTAATGTCTCACCTTGGACGCCCTGACGGCAAAATAGTCGAAAAATATTCTCTTAAACCCGTTGCTTCTGAACTGGAATCTCTTCTCAGTAAACAAATCACTTTCTTGAATGACTGTGTTGGCTCAGAGGTAGAGAACGCCGTCAATTCAGCATCGGCTGGATCTGTTATTCTCCTCGAAAACCTGCGATTCCACATCGAGGAAGAGGGATCAGTCAAAAACAAGGATGGAACAAAGACTAAGGCAGATTCAGCCAAGGTCGCAGAGTTCCGCGAGGGTCTGACCAAACTTGGTGATGTCTACGTCAACGACGCCTTTGGTACTGCCCACCGTGCTCATTCCAGTATGGTCGGCATTAAGCTTCCTCAGAGAGCTGCTGGTTTTCTGGTAAAGAAGGAGCTCGATTTCTTCGCTAAGGCTCTCGAGAAGCCTGACCGTCCCTTCCTCGCTATCCTCGGTGGTGCCAAGGTCTCTGACAAAATTATGTTGATTGAGAACATGCTTGACAAAGTGCGCACAATCTCCATGCATTTTTCTCTGGCCTCGTATCTCAATCTTTTTATAGGTCAACTCTCTCATCATTTGTGGAGGAATGGCCTTTACTTTCAAAAAAACATTGGAGAATATCGCTGTAATAATCATGAATTTGTACAATATTGTTATCGTTGACTTGCTTTAGATCGGCAACTCTCTCTTCGATGCCCCAGGATCTGAAAAGGTCAAAGCTCTCGTAGAAAAGGCCAAGAAGAACAACGTCAAGCTTGTCTTCCCTGTCGACTACATCACGGCCGACAAATTCGACAAAGACGCCAAGGCAGGTCTATCGCCTACTACATATCCATTCTATATTCGTCTGATTTTTTTAAAAGACGGGAGCTGCTACCGAGACAGAGGGTATCCCCGATGGATGGATGGGTCTCGATGTAGGCCCAAAGAGCCGAGAGCTGTTCAAGCAGACTGTTCTAGAATCAAAAACCATTCTTTGGAACGGGTCAGCTTATCCATACTCAAAAGTATATTACCTGACCTATTGTACAGACCTCCAGGTGTCTTTGAGTTTGAAGCCTTTTCTGCCGGCTCGAAGGCTCTTCTCGAAGTCAATATCGAGGCCGCCTCAAACGGGGCAGTCGTGATTGTTGGTGGTGGTGACACTGCTACTTTGGCTGCTCAATACAAGGCCGAAGACAAACTCAGTCATGTCAGCACAGGTGGAGGTGCCTCTCTCGAACTTTTGGAGGGCAAGGCGAGTTTCTGGCAGGCACTGTGTGTTATCTTGAAATTAATCAAATCTTTTCAGGTTCTTCCTGGCGTTGCCGAACTCAGTGAGAAGCAATGACTAGCAACTCATCTATAAAATACGTGACGTGAACGAAGAACAGAAGAAGTTATTCTTATAAAATACGAGAAATGAGTACTGTACAATATTCAGTCTTAGATTAGAGGTTTCCCACGTCTACTTTCCCTTCTACCACATTGTGCCTTTTTTCTTTGTCGCAGTATGACTTCTCGACGGCGTTCTACGCGCACAAATGGCCAGGAAGCAGGCGAAAATGAAGCCAACGAAGCTTCTGCCAGTGTAAATGATGAAGTCGAAATGGCCGCACCTCCAAGCGAATCTATCGAAACCAAAGTCCCTGAAGACCGTTGTCCAGCATGCACTCCAGAAACAATTACTGAATTGGACGTTCAGGAGAAAGAAGCATGGGCAAGTACACTTGGAATGATCATTTTTGTCCGCTTACAGCAGACTAGGCAATGTGTGGATCTTGTAAAACTTGGTATCATTGGAGATGTGCCGGCGAGGGTGTTGACCTGGACACAATAGATAAATGGCAAGTCCACTTCCTCTTCATCCATTCAAGTGGAATTCATTCTTCAGCAGGTTCTGTAAATCATGTTTAGCAACAGGAAAGCGGGCAATCACTTTCAAAGCTCCTACCCGCAAATCGGACCGAAAACGGACAACTAAGAACTATGCGAATATTGAAGCAGGAGTAAATTCTGACCCAACCCGGTTCCAGAAAATGATGGAGGGCAAAGAAATCAAAGAGGCACTATTTCGGAGAATGGAAGGCAGTGAAGTTGGACTGAGCTGGCTCCAAGAAGACGAAACAGCCATGACGGAGCCTACCGTCATCGAAAATCCTGATGGCTTGGGGATGAAGATGCCCGATGAATCTTTTACCGTAGACGACGTCGGGTTACTAGTCGGCGAGAAGAATCCGATTGAAGTCATTGGTTTGTCTGGTCAATGTTTTATCAAAAAGTACACGACTCAAATTATTTCTCAGATGTTGCTTCACAATCCAATGCTTCAGGTTGGACAGTCGGGCAATGGGTTGAATATTACAACCTTGAACCGCCACAGCGGGATAAGATTCTCAATGTTATATCGCTGGAAGTATCGGGTACGCTGTTGGCAGACAGGGTTCTCCCGCCACGGTTAGTGAGAGAGCTCGATTGGGTGGAGAACTTTTGGCCTTCCACACGAAAAGGAAAGGGCCACACATATCCCAAAGTTCAGCTGTATTGCCTAATGGGGGTCCAAGGAGCTTGGACAGTAAGTGTAGTACTTGTCTTGTGGTTACGATGGCCTCATAAGTTGCAGGACTGGCATATTGACTTTGCGGGATCCTCGGTCTATTATCATGTCATGCATGGCTCCAAAGTAATAAAAACTCGTGCTTGAGTTTAGAGTTGATCTAATGTGTTACCAACCCAGGTATTTTACTTTATCAAACCGACGGCCGCCAATTTAGCAGCTTACGAACGCTGGTCAGGAACTGAAATCCAGAATCATACATGGCTAGGTGATTTGGTCGATGAGGTAGTGAAGGTCACTCTGCATCCAGGGAATACAATGATCATTCCAACGGGATGGATTCACGCAGTGGCGAGTGGTATCTCTCTGCTCTTCGAAAGCATGCTCATTGTTTACCACCTATTAGTATACACCCGAAGACACCCTAGTTTTTGGTGGCAACTTTCTTCATTCTTACAACATTCCAACGCGTAAGCATTCAACCCTTTGATTTCGTATGAGACTGATAAAGCCCTGGTAATAGAGCTCAAAGTACATGACATTGAAATTCGGACAATGGTACCCAAAAAGTTTCGATTCCCCATGTTCACAAAGTGAGCATACTCTACTCGGATTTTTATGCTGAACCAACTACTCGATAGGCTATGTTGGTATGTGGGTGACAAGTACATGAAAGATCTCAAGAGTGGCCATGTCCCGCATGCAAGAGTTTTAGATTCTCTAATTGCACTAGTCGACTTCCTGCTTTCAGAATCTCGGGCGCTCGAAAGAGGTTCACCTCAGGCGAAAAAGGAGGCGAAAGAGCAGATTCCTCACGACAGAGTAAAGGACGGACCTGCATTAGCCAGAGAGCTTGCCTGGAGACTCAGACATGCGAGTGGTAATAACAGCGAAGATGAACAAGCCCCAGCTACAAATGGCGTTGGATACAAGCGCAAACGAACACGGTCAAGTAGCCCGCCCAAATTCAAAAATTTTCAGCCCAAGGGATGGGGTTTGGTGGTGGAATCGAAAGCGGAGAATGATTCGAAAACATTACATCTGCCGCGACACGAGGAAATGGAAAAGTGGACCGAATGGGATACTTATGAGGACGCTGAAAATGAACCAGCTGTAGAAGTGCGCAGTAGGAAGAGTGTGATTACAAAGGTACGACGAAAGGGCGAAGGGGTTGTTGAGCGGGAACGTGTAGAACGAACAGTAGAGGTATGGACATGGAAAGACTAGGTGTACGTTTACTCGAATTGTGTAAGGAAATGCGAAGTGTATTAGCAGATTACACACTCGTCCTTTGCCTGCTGACGCGTTGGGCGAGTCATATTCGTCCTTTTGCTGCCCATACGTTTCATCTCTGTCAACCTGTTCATTGCCCGTTTATTGCCTTGGGCTAGCAAACAATCAGCTAACAACAGAACGAAAGATACTGTAAACTCACCCGCAGCTCGCATGTACCAACGCTTTGCAAATTCAACATCTTGGTTGATACCTATACCAACTTCTGCATAGTAGCCAACGGCATACTCGGCTTTACTTAACCCCTTGTTCGCAGCTCGCCGCGCCCAAAGATAAGCTTCGTTATCGCTCTGCTTCAGCACACCCTCGCTTCCAGTCAGATACCAGCCACTCAAAGCAAGCTCCGCTTCCGGGTCCCCCTTTTCTGCGGCTTTGGTATACCACGCTATTGACCGTCGGGGATCGACAGGACACGAGAGAGTGCCATATTCGTAGCACTGTCCAAGCTTGTACTGCGACTGTGTATAGCCAAGATGGGCAGCCTGGGTGAAGAGATTTTTTGCCTGAACGGGATCGTAAGGGACCAGTCCAGAATTTGGCATCTCGTACAAAAGCCCAAGTTCGTGCAATGCGTGCGGATTCTCTTCATCCGCCTGTTCTGCAGCTCGTCGTAACCAACCAACAGCCTCTCGTGGATTCTTGGCCTCACCCAACAGTCCCTGTAAGAGAATCATACCAAGCTTGTACATAGCTGCCGTGTCACCTAATGAAGCAGCTTTTCGATAAAATGCAGCAGCACGAGGAGGCTCTTTGCGGGTACCAGCACCAATCTCATTGCATACAGCAACTCGGTATGCAGCAGAGGCGTGATTCTGCTTGGCCGCTTGGAGATAAAGATGGTACGCTCGGTCATGGTCAACCTGTAGGCCCAAAGCACCTGTTCCATAACAATTCGCCAAAAAGAACTGTGCTTCAGCGTAAGCCTCTCCCTGGGTTGCCAACCGTCGAACGACTTTCAAAGCCTCTCCAATTAACAGCTCAGAGTACTTTTTGGCAGAACGCTGGTCTTTTGAGCTGGTTCTAATCTTCCTAGCGGCGTCGATGAGATACTTGGCGTAAAGAAAATGCGCTTCAGGGTCAGGATCTCCCTTGATGCGTTGTCGATAGGAATCGATATACTGTTTAGTATATGGGGGGGTGGTAAGATCGACAGCCTTGGACTTGTTGGTAGCAGGCAAGACTGATTCACCTCTAGAAAGTGAAGGACGCGAATCGATTTCGGACATGTTGTCTGCTACAGGCGGAAGAGTAGCACGACCGGTAGGAGCGCCTGCAGTGTGATAAGAGCTGCTGGCAGGATAAGAACCAGAGTTGGTCGAGCCAAGAGACGCTTGACTGTTGGCGTATTGGTATTGGGCATTAGGGTATGGCGTTTGATACTGCTGGTTGCCTTGTGGCGGCGGTCCCATACCGAGAACATTAGATGCAGCGGACATGTAGCCTCCTTGTCCGTGAGCTTGGCCACCTGTCCATCCATGCTGGGCCTGGCCATAGCCAGCCCAAGATGGAGCTGAATGAGCTGAAGAGAAACTGTCCGGCGAAGCAATAGACTGTTCGTCGTACGAGGCAACGGTGGACTGGTCAACTTCTAGGTACGGATCTCTGTGAGGTAGATTTGGATCATTATAGTGTGGTATTCGTCCATAATTCGACCCATAATTCGACCCGGGCGGAAGACTGTTGACATGTCTCGAGGGATCCATCATTCGGTGATGCTGTGGAGGCTGCATAGACTGTAGAGAGCGCATCGACATTGACGACGTTGAACGAGGAACCGGGTCTCTCCGGGTGTCATTGAGACTGAGATTTGAGAATGAATCAACAGCTGTATCGTATGTCGGAAGAGGAGGGGCACTGTCAGCAGCCCTCTCAGAGGGCAAATATGGCACTGAACGATTATCGTGCTGCATTACAGTACCTAAAGAAAGGATTCAGAGCGAAATTTGTGCATTTTTAGCACCATACTCACTAGGATTGTCGTCGAACATGGTGGCCACAGAGATAAAGTACTTGACGCTCTCGATTGTTCTCACGACAAGAAATTTATATAGTCTACGAAATAATCTAGTACAGCATCGAAGACATGTCATTACGAATACGACCATAATCAAACAGTCCTTCAATATTTCCTAGAGCAGCGAGAGCAAACTAAGGGGAAAAGAGTCATCAGTAAGGTTTATGGAAAATGCAATCCAGAACTTACATCCTGATCCCAAAGATACTTTTGAGCGACACGCTTAATGTCATCAACAGAGACAGCATCCACTGCGTTCTCAAGTTGAGCAGGCGACATTCTCCGGCCGCTAGTGACGATCTGTCGACCAATGTCCTCAGCAACAGCCGTCGTCCCATCTAGGCTTAACAAAAGAGCAGCCTTAAGCTGGCTTTTGGCACGCTCAACTTCGGTCTCAGTAGGAGCAATGCTCATTCTCGTCCACTCTTTAAGAGTGAAATGGACCAAATCATCCAGATTCATCAGGTTCTCAGAGACAAGGTAAATTCCCCAGAGACCCGTGTCAGAGTAAGAGGTTGAGAAGGACATGAACGAGTTGGCAAGGTTGTTAGAAGAGATGATGTGAGACAGACGTGAAGAAAGCAGAGGAGATGCGCCCAAAGAACGGTCCCAGTTTCCGAAGATGGACTGCATAACCATCATTGGGAAATAGTCGGGCGAAGACCAGCCAACACCTTCAACAGCGATGGCGACGTGAGCGGTTGGCATTTCATCGTCACGAATACGGACCTCGGAGCCGACAAATGTAGGTTTGCGCTCGGATGAGAGACGGCCTAGGGGGATAGGGTTTGGTGAAACTGGAAGAGTGGAAAAATGCTTCTCAGCCAGCTTGACCAAAGATTGGTGGTCGACACCGCCAGTACCAACAAGCACCATGCGATCAGCGGTATAGTTCGTTTTTATATAGGAAGAGAGGTCATCTCGCTGTATAGAGAGAATGTTTTTCTTTGGCCCGAGGATGGTACGGCCCAACGGTTGACCCTGGAAAGCAACCGCATGAAGATGGTCAAAGACAACCTCCTCCAGCTGCTTGTCAACTTCCTGCTGTTCTCGGAGAATTACATCGCGCTCTCGCTCAACCGCTCCGGACTCTAATTTGGAGTTTTGCAAAATGTCACTGATGATGTCGACAGCAGCAGGAACGTCTTTACTGAAGCTTTTGGCGTAGTAGACAGTTTGTTCGCGAGAAGTGTATGCATTTAAATGGGCACCCATGTTTTCGACTTCGAGCTCCAAAGCGTGCTGAGACCGACGACCAGTACCCTTGAAAGCCATATGTTCGAGGAAATGAGCTGTGCCGTTAGTCTTGTCGGTTTCTGCGCGTGATCCAGCATCTATCCAGACGCCAACAGTGGCCGTCTGAGCATGAGGCTGAGACTCCGTCGCAATTGTTAACCCATTTGACAGAGTGGAAATTTCGGTGAAGGGACCCAAGTTTGTAGAAGTTGCAAAAGACCGCAAGCCCCGCTTGAGAACATGTCAGAGCTTTACCAGACAGAAATTAATGTATTTCATACCTGGCTGCGCGCAGCGCTTCTCAGGACACGACCGAGCATTCGTAAATTATGGATAAAGAGCGAGATTGAACTGTGCGCCGTGAATTTCCGATGTATAACCCTAATGTGATCTAACCCTAAGTCACATGGCGCAGCCTTGGTGTTCTCTCGCATTTGTATCCGTATTCGCGTTTCCCCCACTCCCTCCCGCAAACCAAAGTAATAACCACTTGTATGTACAGCGGCTGGACATGTCTATCCAGTCGTTCAGGCCTGTCCCGCCGCATCTTCGGGTTTCCTACCGGCTACACAACTCTGCAAGTGATTACATTTACTGGTGCGAGCTGGCAGCCTTTCTTATTCTGGTCAAGTTCTATCGTTGGAGATAGCGATAAGATCAAACTGTAGATATCCCAAGCCAAGAAACTTATTGATTCTGTTGGACAGCAAACGGAAGAGCAGCATTGATGACTGCCATCTCGGCTGGGATAAGGTTGAAAATGGGCTGGAGACGAATGAAGTTGAAAGTACGCGGCACCAGATGGGGAGAGAGCCTCAGAGAACGCTCCTTGCCAACTTGCGGTATATACGCCTACATACTTACAACAAGACAACCATCTTCAGTACATTCCAGAAATAAGCTCAAATACGTTTATAATGCTCACTGACAGCCGCCAGCCGTCCAAGCCTTCTTCGGCTTGAAGTTCTTACAAGTTTACAGCCAAATAGGAATAGCGGCTATCTGAGTCTCAATCCTGGCAAACGACGACGCAAAGTAAACGCTCCATCCCTAAAAGGAAATACTTGGATACCCCGTTTTGGCTAGGCCTAAAGCAGTCCCCTCTAGGGAGTTGAGGTGGTCAAACAAACCTCTGCTTGTCTAAACAACGTCGACCTCCTGGCTGGCAAGCAGCATCTTTGCATCTTTCTCTCCCAATAATTACCACAACTGCTCTCTTGGACGGATTCCGATTCAATCAATATCATCTTAGAACAATTGCTCAATATAAACCCAACAGAAAGACACCTCTCTTACCAGTTGAGACATTCAATTTGGACTATCCATGCAGTAATTAAGCTAATAAATCTTTATCTTCCTCTAGGCGTCTGCGATGTAATGCCTGAATGTGCGGCATCTTAGAAATAGGCCCGCGCAGGATCCTCGAACTGGGAAGCTTGGGAGGCTTTAATCCAGTCTCCTCTTCGCATCGTTCAAGTAGCTCCTTGACCGTACCGCCCCGGTTGAACAAATCTGCGCTCTTAACAGACTGCTGCGTGCTCATATCTGCGCGAAGAGCTTCGGTTGCAGCAACATCGACATCACCGGATGCCGTCAAGGCAACACCATAACGACTAGCGTCCTTCACGAGTCGACGGCGTACTTCCTTCGCCACCAGTTCAGGATCCCTAGTCAGGGGGTTACCCCATCCTCCACCGCCCCAAGTAACCCATTCGAGCGTATCTCCTACAGCAACCTGGGAATAACCATTGATATTACAGTGATCAAAGACAGAAAAATAAAGCGTACTTCGACAAAGTCTTCCTTAGAACCAAGAGGGATGCGCGGTGGGTTGGTTTTATCAACAGAATATTTCACGAGCGTCTTGCGAGATCTAGAACCGGTGCCCCCTCCATGAACACCCCAAGGCTTGGTCAGCCATCTGTCGTCGTGGATAGAGATGTTTCCTGGCTCGAGGAAGCTATAGTCAATCCTCATTGCATTCCCACCCCTGTACAGACCCTCTCCTCCGGAGTCGACCACTGTTTCATAACGGTCAACTCTCAACGGAAGAAAGCTGTACAAAGTCAGCACATCATCAAACAAATCGATAGAAACACTCACCTCTCGAGGAACTCATTTGGCACAGCGCGCATACTAGGCCATAAAGAGTGACCATCAGGGCCGTCGCCAAAGGGCCGAGCAGGGATACCCTGAAAACATTTAAAGGAAAGAAAACAATAGATAGAAAGATGCATACACCAAAGCCAATCTGATAAAGTTGGAACCACTCTCCACTAGAATCGTAGCCAGAATAAAAGAAGTGAGGCGAGTCGCTGAAAATGTAGATGAGGAATAGAACTTGCAGATACAAGCTGGCCTACCTAAATCCAGCAGCTGATAAATACTCGGGTTGCCTTTGACCGAACAAAGCGCCTAGCACATCAAAGACCCGACCGAGAAGATGGGTCCGACAAGACAATGCTGCAGGCCTCACAGGATTCAAGATGGTCCCCACTGGGATATTGATTTCGATTAATTCGAACGATCCGTCATTTACCACAGTACTCGGGTCGAAAACGGTGAGAAGGTAATAGACGATGAACATCTTCAACATTTCGTGAGACAATGCAAAATTGATGGAGCGTTCAGATTGGGGACTAGGGGAAACGTTAGGTCCACTATTCAATGTTGACGGTTGAACGAAGACATACTCTGTGCCGTTGAAGTCGAAGCAAACCGTGTCACCTTTGTCCGGATCGTTTCGTTTGGACATTGTGCTGCTTTGTGAGGTCAAAAGAAGACTCATCAAGGTAAAGATTCATACGAGCCAAGCAATCTTCCAAGGACCCAGTCCATGACCATCATCGTCGATGAAGTCTTCAAAATAGACGCTTTCGTCGGGGATAGCTGTAGCGATGAGCTTACCAATAGCGGTTTTGTTCCTCAACAGAAGCTCATCAAGCGCAGCCTCGTAAGAAACAAGACCGAAACGTTGAACTAACACAATTGAGAAGTAGTATTCGGGCAGAAATGTGTCACTTACTCATCTCAATAATCCGACGTTCAGCGATCTTGGTTGCTGCGACAAGAGCGTGTAAATCGCTTCGCGCAAAGTTTGGTTTTCTGCTGTTTCTTTCAACAATCTGAAGCCAGGCATATCAACTACGTTTAGCGTCGGGAAGAGAACGGAAACTGTACTGAAAATACGGCCTTGTTCGGTATACCCCCGTCATAAAGCTTCGACAAAGGTATCTGGATTCCGTCCTCATGAATGGATCTTGCACAGTCTGATGGACCCATTTTCAGTCAAAGCCACGGGCGTATAAACAACCGACGTACTAGGCATGCTCCCCGGCACACAAGACCCAATATCTATCTGATAGTGTCAATACAAGTTCTAAAGTAGGTAACTAACACGCACCTGTGAAGTGTCCTAAGTTGGCCGTCCAAGCGACAATCTTGCCATCGTAAAATACCGGGTTGATAACCAAAAAGTCGTTCAGGTGAGAGATTGAGAAGTTGACTGAGTACGCTGTGAAGGACATAAGTCAAGATGACAATCATTGTAACACATATACCTACGATCATTTGTCAAAAAGACGTCTCCTTCTTTAATGGTCTCCTCCCAGATACGCAGAAAACCTGGAATAAAACTACCAAACTGACCACAAACCATTTTTCCCGAATTGGGGCCATCGCCAGCAGCAATCATAGGAAAATAGTCAAGCTAAAAACAAAGTTAAAGAGGTTCAAGCTCTGTAAAAACTAGGTAATATACCTGCTCGCGCATAGCAGGCGACATCGCGACACGCTGCATGGGGAGGAGTTAAATGGATAAGTCCGCGATACATGTAGATAGATGGTAGATGATACCTGAATCAAAACATCCATTTCAGTTCTGATATTTTGCAGGGCGGCCTCGACCAGCTGAACGATAATAGGGTCCAAACTGGCCTTCGAGGGAGTAACAGTAGAAAGGATTTCGACATTGTTGACCACAGGCCAAATGAGAATATTACCGACTTCGTCAATCTCAGCTCTATGAATGGGGTTGATAAAAGTATTACTGTCTGCTTCGGAAATGATGCAAGGTCCCGCAAGTTGGTCACCAGCCTTGAGTAATGAACGGTCGTAGATAGGAACATTGTCATAACTTTTTCCAGAGAAGAACTGATCTACTGTTCGAAAATCACACAGATCAGGAAAACAAAGAGAGTCGTACCACAGTCGTCTTTTGAGTAATTGACTCTAATGAGGCTAAGCCAGTGCCGATTTCGAGTGGTTGAGTAACAACGTCCTTAATAACTTCTGTCGCTACAGCACGTAGATTGCACAACTCAATTTCGTTGTCAAGAGCAAAGGTAAAGAGGATCTTGTGTGACTCATTAAACCTATTTGATGCCCTCAATGCTGCCACTTGATGATATTCGAAAACTATCAGACTCACCGTTCTTCCAAAATTTTGAACCCGCCTTGTTTCAGCTCGTCAATTGAGAAAGCCACTGGCAAAGTTAGTCCTTGACCCCTGTAACGCATATCGGCCTCCCAACTTTCAGCCTGAGAAGTCACGCCCTGTTTCTCAAGTGTTTTGGCGGCTTGTGCAGCAAGGTCCAAGCAGGTTTGGATAACGTGTTCCACCTTGAGGTCAGAAAAACGTCGGAGGATAGACCTGGTTCGCTCGTAACGCATAGAAGTGCACGCGTCTCCAAATGCACAAAGGACTGGTAAAATGGTATTTACCGGAAATCAGGAAGGTTAAGCACTGACGTACCTCCAGGGCTAGGGGGGACAATTGAAGGGTAGCTTTGGCAAAGATATGCGATTTGGCAAGCCAGCATTCCGCCAGCACCTATACTTCGTTAGTAGATAATTTTGAAAGTCAAGAAATGTCATCTACTTACCTCCGAAAGCAACTAGGGCGAAATTCCGCATATCCTTCCCTTTCTCAACACTGACACTCCTCAGGCTTCCGTACATTCTCTCTACAGCCAATTTAAGGATACCTTCAGCCGCATCCTCGATGGAAAGACCCATTGGTCTTGCAACGTGACTTTCGACAGCAGTTCGAGCAGCAGTGATATCTAATTTAAAGGAACCTCCGAGTAGTGCCGGAGGCAAGTATCCGAGAGCAGCACACGCATCAGTAACCGTTGGCAGGACTCCGCCTTGGGAGTAACATGCAGGTCCAGGCCGAGCCCCAGCCGACTCTGGTCCAACACGAAGGGCACCTGTAATTGATGCAACTTGGGCTATAGACCCCCCACCCGCTCCGACTGTTCTAACATCAACGGAAGGTGCTCTAACTGGAGACAAAATCAAATTTTTCAAAAAAAGTAAGGGTAAGAACAGCCTCACTCGTGAGATCTCCAATGGTACTTTCGCGACGAAGCTCAGGGACACCATTTTCGATCAGGCAAACGTCTGGAAAGATGTAAGCTGAAATGATCTTGCATATCTTTGAAGGACACACCAGTTGATGTCCCACCAATATCGAAAGTGAGCAGATTCTTGAACTTGGTTTTACCAGCGACGTGGGCCACAACTCCAGCAACGCCACCTGCAGGGCCAGAATAGAGGAGGCTAAAAAGCCGTTAGAAGTCAGAAGTGGGCTAGAGACGGGGTGGAATGCACATACTTGGCGCATTGATCTTTGGCGAGGGTACCGCTGGTAAGACCTCCATCACTGCGTAAGACTCGCAATTCTGTATCTCCCAGCTTTTCCTGCAAGTTCTTCACATAATGTCCAACAACAGGTTTCACGTAAGCATCAGCGACAGTCGTGAGCGTCCTCTCATATTCTCCTAACTCTGGAAGGACCTCGCTGGACAAGGATATAGGAATACCGGGAAATTCTTCGAGCACAAGATCGCGAACGGCACGTTCATGCACTGGGTTAATGAATGCATTAATAAGAGAGATTGTGATGGAATCGGGAGGGTGCTGGAGTGCTTTCAGGCGAGCAAGTCGTTGGGAAAGTACTTGTGGATTGAATGGGTCAACAATTTCCCCTGAAGTCGATATGCGGCCTGGAACTTCCACCGTCTTATTCAATGTCAGAATGGACCTCATAGGTAATGCAATCAATAATCTTACCAGTTCCAGATCGACCAAGGGATCGGGCTTGGGCCAGACGATCCATCCAGCGAGTCCTCCAGGCTTGATAGAAAAGGAATGAAGATCAACGATGGAGAGGAAACAAGAAACGCACCACATTACTGCGTTTTACTTGGAGTACATCCTTATAGCCATCTGTCACAAGGAGAGCAACTCGGGCACCTTTTCCTTCAAGGATCGCATTTGTAGCTAATGAGGTGATAAAAGCACCTGCTGTGAGATATTCGTTCGGACCCACCGATTGTGGTACCGTGGTTCAAGACGGAGAATCTGACGTCCCGGCCAACTTTGGCTCTCACTTCCTCAATTGCGTTCAAGACTCCGATACTTTGATCGTGAGGGGTGCTTATGGTCTTGAAAATTTCGTATCAGATACAATACCTAGTAATTAAGTACTAAGACCAAACCTTTGCGCGATAAGTTTCCCCAGTGTCGGTGTTGTACAGGATACAATCAGTAAAAGTTCCTAATGTGAATTTGATTAGCAAGTAGCAGGCAGAACACGAAGCAACTTCTTGCCCCCAACATCGCATCCAAGCTTCCAACCGGACATTGTGAAAGATGAGCGTAAAGGGAAGGTGGAAAGGTGAGCCCCAAAAGCAACGTTATATAATGCTTGGGAACCACATGGAGGAAATAATCTCCATCGAGCGATAAGCTTAGTCGCTCGGTTAATGGTACATGGGGGCAGGCAAGACGGCGATTAGGACAAAAGGCGATCAGGATGTGGCCTGCCGCATAACGAAACCCTCTCAGGAGCCTCGTGGAGGGGTACAACCGAAAAATCATTGATTGGGTGAAATGTTTCTTTCACAGTCAAGAAGGATTAGTTCCCTATCTGTGTGGGAACAAAATATACATCCAGTTGTATACGGATTATTATTTGTGTGTAGAATATTCTGACCATACTTTGAGATGAACCCACTGTCAAGAATTTAATATAATAATGATAACATGAATGCAAAGTAGCATGAGAGTCTATGAGAGTTGTTTAAAAAATAAGTCAGTTTACCGGAGCCTGCTTCGATCGCCTCAGAAGCTCAGTCAATTTACTCGCTGCTACCCCCTTTGCTAAATCACCCTCCGGATTATGTCCAGTGTTTCTCGCTAGTTGCTTACTGCCAGACGTATGGTCGTTACCACGAGCTTGACGCCCTCCTAAAACCATGGAGAACCTTTTCGATCGAGTACTTGGCATTCCGGAAAGCATACTGCCACCAAATCTACTTGCGCCTGACCTCTTGTTTTCATCTCCTTTTCCAATACCTTCGGTGAAAGTAACGCTTTTATGACTAGGTGAGGGCAAGATACTGTGTGTCCGTGCAACAACACTAGTGGGGTGGAGGGCAACTGCAGGCATAGAAAATCGTTTATTTCGGCGTGCGGTGTCTTCCTTGCGTTTAGAGACAAGGATCCGACCTTTGCCTTTGTGTGAAAGTGCTCCAGGAGGAGAAATTGACAATGAACCGGAAGATGCAGATGGGGAGAGGCTGATGGCGGTGTGCAGCCTCGAGCTCGGAACAGAAGAGCCGGACAGAGCAGAAGAATCCTCGCCATCTCCAGAGGTGGATCCGGGAATGTCATTTTCGTCTTCGTTAGCCATTTCTTCTACAGGTGAGGCATTGTATGCTCGGCTCTGTGCTTGGGCGGAGTCGGCGGCATTGAAATCTTCCATTATTTCATGGTAACTCTTGGGTCGCAGGCCAGAGGAAGATGGTGAGCGTAGCTTTATTCGCGAACCACTTCGAGCTGGATGTACGAAATCTTCCGCTGCTATCTCATCTACTGGACTATCCAAGTCGAAAACTACTTCGCTGTCTCTACTCGATCGGTTCCACTCCTCAGCATAACTATACCGCTTTCTGTCGATGGCCATTAACGCTTCAGGTCCGGAAACATCCTTAGCCTTTCTTGCTCCCACTCCTGTAGTGTTGGAACTAGAAGATAAAGCAAGCGAAGGGACTGACATGGTCATCCACGACGGCAACTGCGAAAGAGAAGTGATAGTGTCTGTATTGGAGACATATGACATGGTAGGATCTGAGATGGAGGAATGAGGAAGCATAGGTGGATGAGGGCGACCACGGACGGTAGAGTCGCCTTCGTTGTCGGTTTCTGGATCGAGATGGGGATCAATTAGCGGAAAAAACGGTTTCATAGCAAGCGTTGCATGCTCGGGCTGCCTTGCTAGATATACCTTCGTCCTTTGCGTTAGGGTCCGAGATGTAGAAAGTCTATAAACGTTCATCAGATACACTGTAGCAACAGTGGATATATATATACCTTTTCTGAACAAGAAGAGCATACACATCGCCCACAAATTCGGCAATGATGTCTTCTTCTCCTCCATCCAAAAGCTCTGCCACAACGCATACATCCTTCTGCCTTCTCATCGGGAATCCAGATCGCAGGAACCCAATGTTCGACCTTTGACCTCCGTTCTTTGTACCAATCAGGGCTAAGCTCCTTATCCTTCGAACCCAATCTTTTGTGCCTCTTCGAGTCTTGGGCCCGCTCCTTTCCCTTCGCAGAACTTTCATGGTGAATATTAATGCCCTCTCCCTTAACCAGAACTCTAGTCTCTTGCATCCGAACATCATTTGGGGCAAACGGTAAAGCTTGAAGAGCGCGTCGGACGTGCTGCGTCGCCTCACTTGAGGTCAGAGTCGAGTTGGGATGGTGAGCATTCAATGAAACAAGTTGTTGAGACTTTGCTTGTCGAATGAGTGTTGTCCAGTCAAATCGGTCCTGTGCTGAAGCTTAAGACAAATACATTAGATGGAGCCACAGACAGGGGAAGAAAGCTTACCAGCATACAACACAAAACTTCCTTCTGGACTCAACACCTCCCACCTCCATTGAACCTCTGGATCTCCGCTCTCCTCGTTGTCCTCTTCGACCCTGGCACTGGTATCAACCACGATTTCCAAGTTGACAAGCTCAATCCTGCCCTTGTACAACCATTGTTGTTGATCTATATGACCGTATCCCGCAGATATAGCACTGGTAGAGCTGTTATTTTGACGGCCCCTCCACTGTTCTCGGAAATGTAGATGTAGTGCCGAGTTCTTGTTAATCCTAGCAAAATTCGACTTGTGATGAGGGCGACGAGCATTCTGGTCTTCAGGCAGCGCAGGTTTACTTTTGGTGGGCAAGTTTGTAGAATCCAGTTTATGATTGGACGTGGACGCAACGGAGACTGTTGTCACGGCTGCCTCGGATTTACTCCTCGTCCTAACCATTAGAGGTCGAGAAAGATCCAAGGGGATAGCAGATAGGTTGTCTGAACCACTGGGGTGGTTCCCCTCACCATTGGTGTCTATTTCTTCCTCGACGATTGATGGCGTAGGCCGTGTTAGTGCGGTTGATTTTGGTCTCTCTCCATTTGAATTTGACACTAGCGAACCACCACCACTGCCACCTAACGAGCTCCAAATGGAACTCAAGTCGAAGCTCCACTCCTTTTCCCTCTTCTCTGTCTCCTCGTTCGCAAGCCAGACAAGGCAGTCCGAAAAGAGCAAGAACTCCCTTTCTCGGGGACGCATGTCGCCATCTTTACTTTCGCCCCGTTTGACTCTGGCGTCCGGATTTTCAATTTGTAGTAGGGTTCCGCGCTTGAGCAACGTTCGGCCGGGGGAAATGAACTGGAATTCATCCAAGGGTAGGTTGGGTGTTGAGCGTTGGAGAGCCAGCAGTGAAAGAGCTTGCGAGTGAGATGATATGGAAGTGTTAAGGGATGTCGTGACTGGAAAGGAAAACGATCAGTTGGAAATTTAGCCAGATAATTGATTACTTGCTCTTGGACACAAGCCCAAAGACTTGAACTAATTTCTCTCTCTCCTTCTCTTCCTCCTTCGTCGCCTCACGATACCACTTGCGCCTTTCCCTATCCACTTTCTCCTTCAGCTGCTCAACACCTTCCTTTCCGTCATCCCAAGGCACTTGTGCCTCACCAGGCGTACAGCTCAGCAGATCACCCAATAACAGGAGATATCTTGGACACCTCTGTACAATAGTCAACAGCCAATCTCTGAGCGTCAGCCTTCCACATCGTGGGTCCTTTTCTTGTGTAGCCACAAACTCTGCGAAACGTCTTTCGTATTTCAGTTCACTACCTTTGGCGGGCGAAGCCGACGTTGCAGACTGAGCACGAGCAGCAGCAGCACGAGTTTGAGCCCGAGCTTGCTGCCGATAATGGTATGAAGGTGTCAAAAGAGTGTTGAGAGCGGCAAGTGTATGAGGGAATGCGGTTATGAACGGTGTGTAGAGTGACAGATACGGAAAATGTGCTAGGAGAACGGGAGACATTGACGGGGGAAAAGAGGGAAACCCATCCTGTAATTCTTCGCGCTGAGGACTTGACGGAGGAGTGTTTCTCTGCTCTGATCCCACAGGCCAGAACAGCTTCGTAAGTTCGCTATAGAATGAACGATGGAGATTCCAAACGTCAACAAAGTTGCTGAATACAGCGGTAAGCAGAGGCCTATCAAGAATGGGCGTAGATGTCTCGAGAGAGTTGAGGATAGGAAGTAGGAAATGCTGTACATCGGGGTCAACATATAGATCCCAAGCAAATATACTATGATTACCTCGTAAATCAGATCCAATCCGTTAACATAAGCCTTTTCTGTTTCGTAAAACTCCATCATCACCTTTCGTCTCTTAACTAGCAGAGCGTCATCAGGTGGCAACGCTGCAAGCGCCTGAGATTTCCTGCGCATCGGCGATAGCGACGGAGGCTTTGTACCAACGTGCATAGATATGGCTGATCTCCTTGGGGCTTTGCGAGGTGTGACATGGGGACTATTCAACGCATTGGTCTTGGGCATCACATAATTTCTTCCCATGGGACTGCTTTCTCGACCGTTAGTCTCTGGGAAAGACTCAAAGCTAGCGACACTTGATCTCTGGAGCAGTAGCTGCTGTGTAGATTGTCGTTGCAGAGCAGAATGTTGAAGATACTGAGGAGGCAATGAAGGTAAAGATATTCGTCTGAAGGGCAAATATGGAAGAGCTAATGGAGGCGGAAGCTGCGAATCGCTAGAATTTGTAGATACAGAAGATTGTACAGAGTAAACGGAAGTTCTGTCCTGGCTGTTGTTGGACGATGGAAAGGCGACACTTGAGGCCAGATTCCCGGAGCTGCCTATTAGTATTAGTACATCAATTTGTGGCTACGGATGAAAAAGAACAAGAGCATACGAGTCATGTTGGCTAAATGAGACTCCAACCGGGAATTGCAATAGCCAATTACAAATTTCTGGTGGCAAAGGTCAAAGCAACGTCTCTCACCCAAAAGAGTAAAATTACGATTACATCATATGTATGTAGTTCAACTCTGAAGTATCTATGTAAGTAATACTTATACAGCATTTCTACCTGGCCTCTTGCTCCCGGTCAAACCTTTTCCATGCATGTTTCTCGTACTCGACCATACGAACACGGCGCTTTTTGGGTCTAAAAACAAAATCAACATATGAGACAGAGAAAATTTGACAGCACGTACAAAACTCTGAGTCTTGGTTCAATTAATGCTCGCTGTTGTAGATTAAGGAAGCGATCTTTGAAGAGGTTTCCCTCAACCTAAGGGACAGTGTGAACACCCGCAAAAGCAACATTCTGAAACAACGTACCTTGATTCCTCGCAAACTTTCACTAAGCTCGTCACCAAGCTGCACATCGACCAGCGTCTCTGGTACCCGATGTTTTCCCAGTCTTTGACCCGCAAGACCAGTCTTCAACTTATCCTGTAAAGCCTTTTTCCGCTGCTGCATCGTTTCTGCAGATTGTACTCCCATCCGTCTCGCCTGCTTCGACTTTAGCTCGCTCAAGTAAGTCATTTGACGGCGTTTGGCAGCTCGTTCAGCTAAAAGACGTTTTTCAGCGAGTGCCTTGGCTGCCTTTCGACGTGCTGCTTTTGTCTTGCGCTGGGGATTTTTTTGGGGGGGCAGAGGAGCGTCTTCCGCATTTTCCTCGTCTATGGCATCAGACCCGGGAATATCAATGACCATTCCTTCAGCACCACGGCTTGGTTCTGTGGATACAGCCTCCTTTATGGCTTGACCTATATCTTTCCATCTCACGTCTTCACGCAAACGAACTTCTTCTTGATTGTGAGCTTGGTGAAGAAGTTCTGTGTGTGCATCGACAACTGGATTGTACGATGTCCCAGCGTGCGGAAGAGGTACGGCCGGCAGAGAAATAAACTTGCGAGGGTTGGTAGAGATTTCTGAAACAGACAAAGGTGGATGTGAAGGAGGCAGGTTTGCGATAGGAAGAAGGATAATTTCAGAATTTGAATCAGGTATTGGGGACAAGGTCCATGGATCGTATTGACCAGACGACTTGACTGCTTCAGAAACACCTAGAACGAAGCATAAGTCCTGTATTTAGCATTGATGTTTATATAACCGACCTCCAGAAGAGGCTGCGCCTGTAGACCATCCATCTTGCTCCACAAGTGCGCCAAAAGGTCCTTTTCGCGGGCGTTTTGCGGCTCTGAGAAGGCGGTCTTTTTCTTCGCGAGAAAGCTGGTGTTTACGAGCCGTGGTCCTAGAAAAAACTGCAGGAACTGCACTTCGTTCAGAGAGAATTTTTAATGAAGTCAGTTGAACGGGTTTGGTCTTTGGTAGTACAGATCGGACTGGAAAGGTATTATGAATCACATTTAATTCAAGCGAAATAAAACATACCACTGTCGTCTACCTCTGTATCGATCTGGAAAAGAGCTGAATCTGGCTTTTCACTGAGAGCACCTCCAAATAATCTCTCTTCTTCCCTTCGTCCCTCTAAAGCTTCCTCTACATCTTTGATATCCACATTTTTTCTCCAAGCCTTTTTTCCCTTCCGGCTGGGCTGTTGCGATTTTTTCGACTTTTGTTCAACTGTAGACTTTGACATGGAAAAGAAGATGAGCAATTCACTCATGTGATCTATTTGCAAGGCAGTTTATTCGGACAAGGGAGAAATGCGTTGTGGTGTACGGGCTTGCAAACTTACCACCGTAACAGTAGTCGGATCATGAATGCATGGTGTTTCAAAGACACTGCACGCAAAATATCCTAGCTGCTGAGACACGCCAAGATTCCTCCTTCCTACATTCACCTCCGGACTCTGGGCCGAGAGATCGCCGAAATTTTCGTCGCGTGATCGCTTCAGTCATCAAGAATGAACTCTGGGTTACAGTGTACACAGCTTCCTTGACTGGAAACCACCACCATCGCGATTACTGGGGGGATTTTTCAGTATTTCACCGATCCAGATTCTCTGTAGACTATCTGTGGTATGTTTCTCCGAGTATAACACCCACTTTTACACTACTTTCTTCGAATAAAACTTGAGCTAAATTTCTTTTCGCATCAAGACTACTGCAAATGGCGTATTCTCAGCCCTTTCCCCTTGCTCAACCTTCTACAAAAGCCACTCAGCAACACTTTGCCCCCGACTTAGCTGTTCGTCTTATCTGCCCAGAATGCCGAGACCCAAATCCGAACATTGTTGAGGAATTTAGTTCAGGAGACTTGGTTTGTGGCACATGTGGACTAGTGCTTGGGGATAGGGTTGTCGATACACGGAGCGAATGGAGAGTATGTTCTATTTCTTTCTTATCTATAACTGTTGTTTCGACCCCAGTTTTGTCTAGACATTCGCAAACGATGAAGGAGATGATCCTTCTCGTGTCGGTGCCGCATCAGACCCGCTCATGGATGGCATTGAACAACTCGATACTGTCATTTCATTTCAAGATGGTGGCTCTGGTATGGCACGTGAGCTTCAGCGCGCTGCCTCTCGTTCGCAGTCTTCCCGTGCAGAACGCAATCTTCTTACCGCCTTCCGTGACATTTCCTCTTGGTGCGACCAATTTTCCCTCCCAAAAACAATCTCGGATATTGCCAAGCAGTTGTACAAGCGTTCTGACGAGGAAAAGTTATTGCGAGGAAAACAACCCGACGCTGTTATCGCAGCATGTATATTCATCGCCTGTAGACAAGCTCATGTACCTCGAACCTTCCGGGAAATTTGCAATATGACCCATGTCACCAAGAAGACTCTGGGTCAGTGCTACAAGGCTTTGGAGCAGGCCTTCAACCTTACACCCGGTGCCTCAGCAACAAATGCTTCTCAAGCGCCGTCGACCGGCCCAGAGAGCCTTGTCGTCCGTTATTGCAACCACCTTGACCTTCCGCCCAAAGTCCAGTCATACTGTGCGGACATTATCATCGCTGCACGTGAGCATGGCATTGCGGATGGAAGGAGTCCGGTTTCCATCGCTGGAGGTGCTATCTATTTCACTTGCCTGCTGCTGGACTCTCCCAAGTCGATGAGAGAGATAGGAGATGTCGCAGGAGTCAGCGAGGGAACCATTCGTTTAGTGTACAGGTTATATTATGCTGAGCGATTCAAGTTGGTGAAGCAAAAGTGGATTGACGAGAAGAAGGCAAATATAAACAACCTGAAGGATGATACAACCCGATAATCTTCTATTTGTACCGTACATTGCGATAATATTCATTCGCTGTTGTTTTCTGCTGTCCTAAATCGATTATGCGTATACTCTTAACATATGTTACTATGTAGTAAATGGTCATGAAAGCAATGCGATGCAGATATGTACAGATAAATAAATCCAATGCAAGGAGAGAAGCAAACTATCCATATATCACGATTCCGCCTCACTGGCAGTACTCAAATCCAGCTCAAGCTCTGTGGGAGGAGAAATAGGACTCTTGGGTTCAACAAGACCCTCTGTAGATGCTTCCATACGCCGTCGTGTTCGTCGCCTTGTAGAAGGATTTGTCGGTGCGGTCGGCGATATAGGAGCAACAAAGCCATTCGACTGAAGTTGTGCCAACATATCACGAGCAATGTCAGCTGTGTCGTCCGTCGTACCGTCAAGTTGCAGCGCCAACGGAACTACTGGTTGTAGTTCTGCTGCACCTCGAGTCCTACGTGGTTTCCGACCCACCCCTTCACCATTGCGAAGCTTCTCGAGCAAACTATCAAGAACATCATCAGTCTCGGTAGTTGCTGCTGCTGCCTTTTCGCGGGTCTCCTTCATTTCTTGCGCAGCTTGTTTGCGTTTCTGTAGTGCAAGCTGCTCTTCAGCCAATGTCTGATTATCGGACTTGCATTTCTGCATCCATGCTGGTCAATAATGTTTTCGGGAGCAGCCATACCGTACACACCTTGTAAGAAGTTACAAAGGTCTTGAAGATGCCATAAAATTCAGCAGATGACATGTTCTTGTCTTCTTCTCCATAATACTTGACGACCTCGGTGAACACAGTGTCAGCAGAGTTGACATCATCGCCAAGATCTTCTACTTGAGAGATGGCTTTCTTTATGAATGCCCACATCTGCTTTCCGTATTGGTCATTCTGATCGATGTCGGCAAAATACTCCGCAAGTTCACTGCGAATCTGCTTTAACCCATCTCGTAGATCGGCAAGCCCTTTGCGCAGTTCCTGCAGGTTTACTATATAAAATCAACTTGACCGATAATCATGAGTGCAATGAATATCTCACCTCGGTAAGCCTCGGAAGGTTTCGAAAGCTCTTCTAAGAATTCTTCCATGGCGGGAAAGTGCTTTGCGATGGTTCTCTCAATGAAATGTAACAGTGTTGTGTTGTTGACGGATTTCGTATCAACAAGCTGTTGAGGAAGTGAGCACCAGAAGACTACAACAAAATACGACTAACCTTGTTCACGCTGCTTACACGGAAACCAAAGGCACCACCCTTGATACCAGTCCCATTCATGTAGTTGCCAACAAGGAGGATGAGCTAGTGCAATACCAGATAAGGCATAGCGCAAGAAGATAAGTAAACATCAACTCACGTTCAGTAACTCCTTGAACGATTTGGCGTTCAGCAACGCGTTACCAGCTTCTGTTAATTTTCGTGCGCCCTAAAAACAAATGTTTATAACGCATGTGGCAAACATATAAAAAAGAATTTACATCATCCAACAAAGCCCAGCGCTCCTCAAATGCACACTTGTAGAGCATACCCTCTATACGAGGTGCGAGACGGTCAATTTGAATGAGCTTCACCATAAGTCGATCAGCAGGATGTAGCTCTGCTAGTTCTTTCGGATCCGCGTTGCGGTACACATTGAGTTTGCCCACCTAAATATACCTTCAAAAACATGCAAAAAATATACTGGTCGCTTCTTATGTACCTGCTCTGGCGAAGGCAAAACGCGCTTCAATTCACTGAGGAACACTTCTGAACACAGTTCCTGATCAAAGTGCTGAATCTTGCGAGCGATTTCCTCAGGCTGTAGTCTTTTAACGCCCTGGATGAGAATTTCTAGAAATGGAATCAACAGATAGCCAGCTTGCAAAGTTTCTGAACTCACCGACGCGTTTCTTTGTTTCAGTGTCCAAAACACTCTTGAGTTCTGCGCGTTTCTGGCGTGCTGCAAATCAAATGAAAGTCAGAATTAGGAATCAGCTCGTAATATATACTGACCCATGAGGTTGATCACAAGTTGCTTGGCTTTAAAGTCTTCCTCCATCTCCATCCATACGCCATCATCCTTCAGGATCTTGATCATTTCCGTTTCTTTCGAAGGTTCCTCATCGTTCCACACGGTCTTCGCCACTTGCTGCTGTGGAAGCTTGTCCCATTGCAGCTGTTTCATCTTGATATTAGGCGTTATGGGCAAGTCCTTGCGAGCAGATAGTGGGTTTATGCCTAACAATGCTGAAGCGCGTGCAGAGTTGGGAGAAGAAGAAGAGCTTATATTGGATCGAGCTGAACCGGGTAGCGGAGGTGCGGGAGGTGCAGGAGAACCTGTGAGAGAGGATGAATTCGATGATGGTGCACTTCCGGGATAACCTCTGAAGCCGACTGGAGGAGGGGGCGGGGGCGGGGGCGGGGGTAGAAAACCTCCAAATCCTGGAGAAAGCGGAGGTGGGGGAGGTGGAGGCGGGGGAGGGGGAGGGGGCGGAGGGGGTGGGGGAGGAGGAGGAGGCCCAGTACCTTCCACTATAACTGAAGGAGGGGATGCCGAAGAAACACTCTTATTACGAGCAATAATATGCTTACTAAGTTGATCAGCTAAAGATCCCAGAGCAGGGTTACGCGAAGTATCGGGGGAGCTGTCAGAGCTCACAGAGGTGGGTATCGTGTCATCAGTGACATTCGTTGATCGTTTCGTAGAGTCATCATCCGTTGAATCTTCGCCTCGAAGCGAAGATCTTCCCCCGACAAAGTCTTCTAGGTGGTCGTAACGGCCAGCCAGCGTATCACTTGTCTTTCCTGGTCGTGGGGATCCTCGAATACTACGGCTTGTTCCCTCGCGAGGAGAGTTCTATAGAGTGATCAATTCGGAGGGGTAGTACAAAAAAACATAAAACTCACCAAAGATACTCCAGCTGTCAGCTGCTGCTGAATCTGTTTCTCCGCATGATCATCGTCAGCGTCCATAAACTGCGAAGCGCGACTCGCTACATCATCGATTTTGTCGTCCTTTTTTAAGAGTAACTTTTTGCCATTAACCATCTTCGACCGCCGTAAGGAACCAGATTTTCCGGGCGTAAGTTCTGCATCCTCTCCATCAGATTCTCCAGCTTCATTATCATTCTGCTTCCGACGTCCAAATGCGTCCTTTCCTTCCAGCTTGTTGATAGTCTGGGTTCTCTGGAACTGCTTCTCCAGAGTCTGCACCAGAGTTTTCCGATCCATCCCACCAGTATCGAGTACGGTAGTGACACCCTTCCCAACTCCTTTGAGCATCCTGAACAACTCAATTATTTGTGTCTCCAGCTGATTGATCTGGTCTTCGTACTCCGTCTTCTGCGCCTGTACCTGAGTCTTCAGTCTCTCAGTCGTCTCTCGAGAAACCATCAACTTCTGCTCAAGCCTCAACAGCTCGTCCTTTAACCGCCCGACCATACCCTCCTGGCCTTCTGATATCTCGTCGAGGAGCGCATCGTTCTCCAACTTGACCCGAAGAGCTTCCGATCGTGCTTTTTGCAGTTCGTCCTCTACTTCTTGTAGCCGGCCTGCCTCATTGAACTGGGCGATGATACGTTCCACAGAATGTCCGAAACGCTGTTCCGCCCCCGCTAACTTCTTGTCCATTACAATATCTGTGACCATCGAATCCAAGAGTTGATAGTAATGCACCATAGGTTGACCCTCCTCTCTGATAAGTAGCAGGTGTTGCATCATAGAGAGAAAGTAGTCCCGGGCTTTCGAGTTCTCGACTCTGGCATAGATAGCATTGTAGACATCTCCGGGGTTGTTCAAGTCTTTGAGAATTTCTTGATCTAGTCGATCTCGTAGCAGCCTCTCGTCGTCGTCGAGGGAGTTCTGGAGGTTATGGAGCAATTTATCGATGTTGGGAAAATTGAACTGCTTGCAGAACGCGATGATACGTTGCAGGCCAGCAGATTCCATTTGAGAACGATGGTGCAACCGAAGATCTAGGTCATCGATGAAGTTGATGATGCCGACAAGGAGAATGAGATTGGATAGCTGGAAACCAAGACGAGTGAGTTTCCACAGTTGGAACAGAGCGTGATACGAACCGCATAATCGTTCAAATTTGTGTCTATTCCTCCCGCTTTCTTCACATCCTCACTTGCCCCGACCAGACTACCCATTTTTCCTCGGCCAGAAAGCGTATGCTCAAAAGATTTGAACCAAAAGTCGTAAGGGCCTCCGCCTTCATTGTTTGAAGAGCTGAGAACCTCAAGCGCGGAGATAACCAGTGGCTGGACTTTGCCCTCATCCCAGTAGGTAAGAAAGGAGAGTAGATCGAGAAGGATTTTGCGCGTGGGGATATGTGGACTGTTCAGGGAGGACGCAACCTGCGTAACGATTTGGTGGTGGGTCAAAGCTTCATTTGTGGCATACTAAATTCTATGTGAATCGCCGAAGAGGTGAAAAAGAAACACAAGACGAACCGGATTGTTCAAAATCTGCTTCAAACACTTTGCCACCTCGTATTCTAGTTGTATATCTTGTTCACGCCTGGGGTGCAATTAGAAGACATAATGACAATAACTACTTCCATACCGAGATGAACCTTTCCGACTGAGATGATTCAAAGTTTGAGCCAACACAGATGTTCCTCGTATTTCAACAAACTGTTGAAACCAACTACATGAATGATCAGTCACAAGTTCTAAAGAAACGCTTATATTACTCACCTAACTTCTTTACTCCTCAGAGAGACTTGCAGACTACTCGCTTGCTTCGGAGTGACAGTCTTGTCGAGAAACTTCTTGACATACCACTCCGGCGTCTCAGCCAGTATAGCACCAGCCTGTCCCGACTCATGCTGTCTCTTTGTCTGTTCATCTCTAGCTTTTTCCTCCTTCCACCGTATTTGCCAATCACTCTTGACTAGATTCCATTTTTGATCTATCGGAAGGTCCCTGACATCTAGACCCCGAGTTAGCTTGACCTGTTCAAACAAAGCTTCGACTTCCTCGTCCGTGGGCCGAGGAAAGTCAAACTCGTCGGGATTTTGACTCCGGTGTGGATGATAAAGGTGAGAAAGATGTGATTGCAGAGAACCAGCGTCTGACACAGCGAGCGAATGGGCATATTTCGACAACCGATTTCCCTCAGAGCGTGTTGTCATGGATGAAGCTGGCCTGATAGTCGAAGCTAGATACTGAGCGGGTATTGGACCAAAATCAGGCAGATTTGGACTGCGAGAATGGACAGATGAAGTCGAGGAAACCTCGCTACGGCGAGCACGAGCTGTCTGCGAATCTCGAGGTTTTCTCGACTGTGATGGCTCGCTGTATGCTGTGGATGAATCCGACCAGGAAACAGTGGTGCTGGGAGACGCCGGCCGCTGATTGGCATGAAATTCGTAGGCCCTTTCGCGCTCGGCCTTACTCCGTTGCATGGCAAATTTGTTGAGCTCGGTGCCATCAGTTGTTAGTGTCGGGTTTGTTATGGGCGCAGATATGAGGCCGGAGTTCGCGGTTCCTTGTCCTGGTAATGCAGAACGGGGAGAGGGGAGCTTGTCATAAGGAACAGATGTACTTTCATTGAGTTCTGCAAGGCCAGAGATGCTCGATTGCCGTGTTTTGGCCTTTTTTCGTCCAAAAAGACTGTCCATTCAAGGTCTGACGCGTCAAAGACCAGTTGAGTTAATTTGGTTGTTGGGGTTTCAGTAGAACATAATCAAAGAAGGCGTGGAAAAAATTTACTGTACAAAGTCATAAAGTAAAATAAGTCGATAACACATTTACAGGCACTTCAGCGCTCTTGCTCCTAATTGCTAGCATTCTCTGAAAGCCTCCTACCCCAATCGTAAGCGGTAGATCAGAATCTGCGGCAACATAGTGACAGCGATGCACTCAGTGGTACCAATCATTTCAACCTTTTGGCCGCAACCACTAGATTGAGCTTACTGTACTGCGATATTGAATTCCGATTCCCTGTCCCACTTTAAAGCGTCCCGTGCTTCACTTCTACCGAGTAGCATCCTCCATATCCTTTTCTGTTTCCACCTGATCAACCTCCATCTTTTCCTTCTCCTTCTCCTTTACAGACTGAGCATCAGCCTCCGCCTTCTCCTTTTCCCTCTCAGCTCTCTCAATCTCCTCTACAAGCATCTTTACATCCCCCGTTCCGATTTTACTGAAATGGACTAGATGACCTTGCGTTGAATCACGTGCTGTGCGGAGGGCGAGCCATGATATACGGTTTTTGCTCTATGAAAAATCAGACAAATGAACGAAAAAAACACTGGCAAACTCACCTCTTCAGCCTTTCGAATTTGCTCATCTGGCGGGAGTGATGGAAGTTGGGATGGCGCTGCGGTTTTTGTTATTGTACCAGAAGGCGATTCAGGGGCTGATACCACTGTCGTCGATATAGATCCGATAGTCGGAGCGGGAGGCGCAGGTGAGGCTGATCCAGGTTTTCGAGGTAGTGATGGATGTCCCGATATGTGGACGGGGATAGGCTGAGGCTGCTGCGGTTCAGTTTTCACCGAAGCCTCATCCACAGGAGGTTTCATATCTATGTCCTCTGCCTGTGCTGTTGGCGCAGGTTTCATCTCCACATCACTATCTCCCTTCCGGCTCTCGCTCTCGCCCTCTGTTTCAGTCTTCACGGTAGTTGAAGCCGCGTCGGCTATGGCTTTCGCCTCTTTTTCCTTGAACTCTTTCTCCCTCGCCTCCCTTGCACGTTCTAATTGAGCTCTTTTTTCCTGTTGAGCTCTCAGTGCTCGGGTACGCATCTCAATCTTTTTGTCTTCCAGGTCAAGTTGACGGAGGAAATCGCGGGGTGAGCCAGGACTGGATAAAGTAAAGTTAGATAATAAACAAACAAAAAAATAAGACAAGCAGACGTACTTAAACCCTCGCTCCAAATCATCTAGCCCGCGATAACCCATAGCCCATATCTCCGTCAAAGCTTCGGTTCCCAGATTCCACTGCCACTCCTTCGATTCCTGACAGTCCTCTTGAGCCTTTAACCGAAGAGATCTTGTGGCGTCGTACATCGTCGTCAACTTCCGTTTCTTCGAGTCGGAGCCCATCATAGTAACATCCTGGTCGGAGTCCTCCGGCTCCCATCTCTCCCTCTCAAAAACTTTCGCGTCACAGAGCTCACTCTTCCACTTTATCCATCCTTTCTCACGTTCGAGCAAGGCTTGGACGGTTTCTGCAAAATTGCGACCGTTCAGGCCACTCGAACCAATTACCCCTGTACTGGAAGTCGGAGGAGGCTGAGTCTGTCTTAATTCTTCCATTGCGCGCGAGATGGTAAGATGAGTCCAGCGGATTGGATCAAGGCGTTCAGGTTTATCTGCATCTGCAGACGTGGTAGTGGAGGTGGAATGATTCACGGGAGACGCTGTACTAGAAGAGGTCTTTGCGTTTTCCGACGCGGATACAAATTTTGGGATAGCATCCTTGTCTTTGTCTTTGTCGACCTTGGTTTCCTTTTCTTTTGTCGGCGTAGCCATTACCGATGCCTTGGGCTCATCTTTCCCAGCGGCACCCGCTGCTGCGCCAGTTGCCAACAATGCATCGTCCAAACTCCATTCCCCCATCGGATGCATGTGTAGACTGCGATTCTTGCTCACCATCCACGTCGGTTTCACAGCTTTGGTAAAATTAAGGAGATGCGTGAGGAGGATGAGGAGCTGGAAGAGAATTTGGCGACGGAAGTGGGTGTCGGCTATCTGGAAAGAGATTAATTCGTGTTGGAACCGCACAATGGGTATTCACCTCTAATTCGAGTAACTCTGGACTAGTCAGAAACTTTGCAAAAAAATACTCCATTTCGTGTCCAGTTTGTGCAATGTCGTCGTTCCTGCTTGCGCCGCGTTTACGCTTGAAACCAGAGGTTATTGGTGTTGTTGTTGGTGCGACGCCAGTACTTCTGCCAACACCCATCATCGCTCGTTCCTTGGCCGTAGCTTCTTTGATAACAGGAAGGACCCGGTCGACAGCATCTTGGAACTGAGCAAAAGACATGCCTTGTAGAGCAAAGACGGAAGGTTTGGAAAATGGAAGCTGAAGAGACCAGAATGTATGATAGAAATCTGCATGGTGTTAGAATGTACTGTAGGCTGTACAATCTTCGCAATGCTTACCATCCTCGTTCCCCGCTGACATTTCCCACGTTGGCCCATAATCACCCCGTAAGTTGACTCCACTGCGTTCACCAAGCGGAAAAACTTGACTCAGAAACGTCAGAATTCTGCCTGAAAATGCAATAGTCTCTCCTCCCGCCTTGCTGAGCCTGCGTAATAAATCATTCAACGTCCGTAACAGAATCAGAGCTTTTCCTTTCTGAGGTACCATTCCGTCTGTTAACCTGCCTTCTTCTGAGCGTTCAGAAATCCATTCGAACACCCTCTCACAGGAGGGAATTGTCTGCATCTCGAGCAAGTCCTGGATAACGGAAAACGTATAAGACGCGTCTGTGGCTCCGAGTTCTGTGAAAAGTAAAGCCAGGTCCAGCCATGAGCACAGTGTCGAGTAATATGCTTCTTTTTCTGTATCGTCCGATAAAGCTCTGCCTTCTTGCACTGCGTGTTTAAAGACATCTTGTCGAATGAGAAACTCCCATTTCATACGCCGATTATCTGCATTTGAAATTTTGCTAGAGGCATTGGCGATTGCAGTCTCGACAAGTGGTATGGTGTTCAAGTTGTTTGGTATCGAGACTAGCAGATGAGCGTATATTTCATCCACTGTCGCTGTACTCATGGATGAAGGTAAGTTGGCGCTAAATTTATATAAGCGCGCATTATTTCTTCCTTGACCTTCACGGCCATTTTTTATCAAGGCCGAAAATGTCTACAAGTGGCTTGAAGGCAATTGCCCCGGTTCCCACCGCGGCTGACTTCTTGGACATCGTCCTATCCAAGACGCAACGAAAGACGCCTACGGTGAGCAAGAAATATCTTCAGTTCACGATCTATCTAAATTTTTACCAGGTCATTCACAAAAACTTCAAAATCAGTCGGATCCGCAATTTTTACATGCGCAAGGTCAAGTTTACGCAGGACTCATTTGACGAAAAACTTGGAGCAATATTGTCGGAATTTCCTATGCTAGATGTACATCTTCGGACAGTTTTTTTCAGTCTTCATTTTGCTAATATAGCCTTAGGACCTTCATCCATTTCTATCGTCACTTATGAACGTTCTTTACGACAAAAACCATTATAAACTTGCTCTCGGTCAACTAAGAACAGCCCGACACCTCATTGACCACGTTGCAAAAGACTATGTCCGACTGCTCAAATTTGGGGACAGCCTCTATCGATGTAAGCAGCTTAAAAAGGCTGCACTTGGTCGGTATGTCTCCCCACTCCCTCTCGCTAATCTACCCTCATTTCTCCACTAGTATGGCTACCATCATGCGCCGACAAAAAGACCCACTTGCTTACCTTGAGCAAGTTCGCCAACACATCTCCCGTCTTCCTGCCATCGATCCAAACACCCGGACGCTTTTGATCTGTGGATATCCCAATGTCGGAAAATCCTCTTTCATCAACAAGGTCACTCGTGCCGATGTCGATGTTCAGCCATACGCTTTCACAACCAAGTCGCTTTTTGTTGGCCACCTCGACTATAAATACCTTCGGTGGCAAGTCATAGACACGCCTGGTATTCTTGACCATCCTCTGGAGGAGATGAACACCATCGAGATGCAGAGTATCACTGCTTTGGCTCATTTGAAAAGCTGTGTGCTATACTTTATGGATTTGAGTGAACAGTGTGGATATAGCGTTGAAGCGCAGGTTCGTTCAACTTTTTCCAGTCATTTTCATTTATTCATTCCTTCAATCTAGTGCAAATTGTTCCACTCAATAAAACCTCTCTTTAACGGCAAACCCACGCTCCTTGTCATCAATAAAATCGACGTAACACGCCTCGAAGATCTACACGTAGACTCTCGTGCTCTTGTTCAGGAGATCATCGACGCTGAAGATGTCCAGTGTGTTCAGGTGTCGTGTTACTCAGAGGAAGGCGTCATGGACCTGAAAAACAAAGCCTGTGATGCTCTGCTTGCTGCGAGAGTAGAGAACAAGATCAAAGGGAGCAAGATCAATACCATCATTAACAGAATCCACGTAGCTCAGCCGAAAGCTAGAGATGACGTTGTTCGGGCGCCGTTCATTCCCGACGCCGCGAAGGAGAAGAAGAAGTACGATAAGAACGATCCGGATAGAAGGAAGTTATTGAAGGATATCGAAGTGGAAGAAGGAGGCGCTGGAGTGTTTAACATAAACATCAAGCGTGAGTTGCAGAGTTTTTCTCCTGACTGTTGAAATAATACCTTTCCAGAGGACTATATACTTGCCAACCCAGAATGGAAGATGGATGTCATACCCGAAATCATGGACGGCAAGAACATTGCCGATTTTATCGACCCTGATATTGCTGAAAAGCTCGAAGCGCTCGAACGCGAAGAGGACAAGCTTGAGGCTGATGGGTTCTACGAAAGCGACGATGATGAAATGGCAAGTTTATCCTTCTCTTTCCGGCGTATTCTCACTAATTTTTTTGAACAGCCCGACTCTGACGACGAACTCCTCAAAACTCAAGCTCAAGAAGCTCTCCAACACAAAATTCATTCTCAGTCCATCAAAAAGTCCAAGAAGAACCAGTCTCGGCTTCCTCGTACAGTTGGTCTACGCACTCTCTCCGAAATGACGGACGCTTTGACCAAAGCTGGACTTGACCCGTCACGGATAACTGAGAGAGCAACCGTGCTGGCAAAGGCGGCGGGTGTCAAGAGGAAGAGAGCAAGAGAAGCGGATGATGTGGAGATGGAGGAGGGTGAGGGCGAAGCTGGAGAAGACGAGTGGATGGATGTAGATGGTGAGGAGGCACCAAAGCTTAAGCGAATTAAAGGAAACCATGGTACCGCTGTTGCACCTATTCATCCTCGCGCTCCTACCAAGAATCGCCAACTTATGGGCATGCGTGACCAAGGAGTGAGCATTAAGATTATCTTATCCCATTGTTCTGAACCTTTATTCTTTTTACTAGCAAGCATCTCAAGCCATCAAATTACGAGATTTCGCTCAGCGACCTAGGAATTACCAAGCCAAGGCTGGTGAGGCGGATCGTGTTATTACGACGAAGATGGTACGTTGTATATCTTGTTGACTTTTAGCACCTTTCTGATCTTGGTTTACTAGCCAAAACACTTATTCGCCGGGAAACGAAAAGCTGGAAAAACTGACAGGAGATGATTCTACTTCTGTCTTTTCATGGCCTGGACTCCAATGGAGGGAGGGCCTTTGTGTTAGATTTCGGTCATGGCTGTATTTTTTTGATCAGTCGTCCACGAAGATACTTAAACGCGGTAAACAGTGCTCAATATATCTAGCACTTGAGTCAAGAATACTCTTTTTCGATAAATACCTCTGAAGCTTTTCAAATCCAACCCCGTCATGGAGCAAGAAAGTTGGATGTTCAATCCAACGGGAATCCCTGTAAGAAGATAGATTTACCCAGACTTTGTATATTTGGCATATAGTCTATTGTTCTACTACAGCAACATTCGGTCTACCAAGTGGTCTGAGTGATAGTGTAAGTTGGTCTTAACTATCAGTTTGGTTTCAGCGTACCTCTGGATTTTGTTTAAACTCTTCGTATAGTTCTCGATTGAAAAAGCTGATCTCTGTTTCGTTTTCTGCATAACCGTAAGGTGGCTTAGTACTTAAGTGAAAATAGAACATACCAAACCCAAACTCTCCCAGCGTCTTGCTATCATCATCCAGAATCCATTCATCATGATCAAGATTGATTATAAGATTTGTCGTCTAAAGAAGGCAGGGATGAGATACCGAGCTCTTCTCCACAGAAAGTTCTGTACCTTTGCACCGTGAGCTTGGGAGTACAGCTTGAACGTATCTGTGATAGTCAATTTATATGTAGAACTCAGAATAGTGAGGACCCACCCAGTTCAACACTCCGATACGGCTTCCATCCTGGCTGTGTTTGGATAGCTAGAGGAGTTACTTTTGGCTTTGCCTAATTGTTAGGCTTAAATACGATCTACCTTGACGAACAGTCTCCTTAAGCTGGCCGACAGTTGTCGTCACAAGATTGACATCGTGGAGGACAAGACTTTTCTCTGTACGATATTTAAACGATTTTATTATTCGAACCGTAAGAATTGCGGACGACGTTGGACGGGCTAGATTTGTATGAACGTCTGAAAAATCAGCGTAAGTTGCCATGTGCAAGCAAAAGCGAAGAAGAAATTAGAAACGAGAAAGAAAAGCAAAAGCGCTTATTTTATCTTTGCTTACCATCACGATGTCGGTTTCTCTGGATGTCCTTCCTAGTGCTCTGCAGAGCCCGAATATAACCTCAAATATCTCTGGTCCCGAGACCTTCTCGCCTTTAGACGTACAAGACCATTCAACGCCACATATGAAAACTCGCGTAGCTGTTCGGGACAGAACTCCTCACCGCTTCCAGATTGTTCCGCTCAAAGACGCAAAGCGACAGCCTTCGGATACAACAACGCCGTTGTCAAACTCTCGAAAAGCTCTGAAAGATATCACCAACTCTGTACTCACCAGTGGTAGATCCACTCGACTGCCTGCAGTTATCAAAGGCACTCATAGGCAAGCTTTTTCTATTGTAGACAAGGTATGTGCTATAGCTTGAGTCATACGGATTTATATCCTATCGTTATCTCATAGCCCAAGTACATCGTTCAACCGAAGACTCCGTCTGCCCAGAACAAAGACTCGTCTGTAGCCGATGTACAATCACAATCGGGTTTTGTCAGCCCTCTGAATATTGTCAAGCGTAGCCCACCAGGCAATGTAAATTCTACCCGGCCTTCAACCAGGCTCAGATCTCCTACAACTCGGTCTTCATCTGTCAAACCTGAGGCGGCTACAAGTGCAACGTCTGTCCGTCCTGTGTTCGACTTTCTCAATGGTCCAGCAGAGTCCACTCCTACGCTATCTAAACATCGCTCCCGTTCCAGTAACACGTCTAAACACCCCACACCCTCTACCCGCACCCGACTGAACTCGGATTCTCCTGAGGCTGGGGAATATTCCGACAGCCATAGCACTACCTCTACTCCTACCTCGCCCATGCAATCTTATGGGGTATAACTCCCACCATCACTAATACCATGCCTATCCCTTCTCTCACTGAGCCTCTTCATTTGGTCGCCAAAGACGCTGTTATGACTACTTCCTCTGCCAAGGAGTGTGTTTCCACCGCATGGTGCTGCGCTTCCAAGCTGTTGAACTCTGCTCCATCTACCCGAACCACGCTCAAGACTCGCATTCCTTCTGCAAAACTAAAAGCTACTTCTCAGGCTCGCACTCTTGTTCAGGTCCCACTACAAGGTAAACATGGTATCACGCATTCAATGGACGCAACCAGTGGAAACTCACAGGCTCCTCGGCGCCGTCAAGCTCAGAATATACGAAGTGTTTATAATCGGTATGAAACTCCACAAGCGACTGATGACAAAACAACAAGCAGCACTGAACAGCATCCGAGTCCCATTCTTCGTGCACCAATACGACTTCGAAATTCTATAAACTCAGAAACTCCTTTGGAAACTTCGAAACGACACGCTATCTACACCCGGAGTTTGTATGTCGGACGTGCTGAAAAGAGTCCAGACAATTATATTCGAGCTCTTCATGGCGCAGCATCCCCGCCTTCACTACGCCGCGCTTTCACTTCCGCACTGGCTGAGTGCTCCTCCCATTCCTGCGCTCAAAGTGATTCGCTCGACTCCATTGTCCAGGCGTATGAAAACGGCACAGAACCTCATCGTTCCTTCTTTGGTTTAACAGCCTCCCTCTCTGAGCCCACGCTTCACGACATCAGTGGTCTTTCCTTTGGCCTCGCCTGTGACGACGTTCCATCTAATACGCCCGGAATTATAATCACTGGAGCGTCCATCTCGTTGAGTTCGCTTTCTTCGGTCTATTCACAGGACTCATGGGAAGAGGAGCGTCAAAACGTTCTTTTTTCTAGTTCCAACGAGAATAATGCAGATACATCTTTGGGAGACCAGCGAAACGTAGATATCGGTCATCATCCAATTGTCTGGGAGTTACTCCAGAAGCTCGAATCTGAAGAGCAGAGTTGGTGGTTCAATGCCGGGTTGGATGGCAAGCTGTAATAAGTACACAAGCGTCTGCTTTTTTTTTTTTTCGCTTTGCAAGATTTGGATTTGTATCAGACCGTGCACATAGCTCTTTATACAAGGAACGCTTGTTATTACAGAGTTGGATATCATTAAATAATCAGTCCAAGTGTCGAGCCTTCAACGCGCGCACTAAATGCAGACCACGTCTTCAAGTTAGGCGTGATGGGTTGTCTTACAGGTGGACAGTAAGAGCAGACACCCTCGGTGTCATAGACTAGACCAGGAGAGAAGATACAGTCGTGTAAGTGATTTACTCTCAGAGTGTTACGATAGTCGGTCTGATTCCAAGACTCGATGCATCCACAGGTTCCAACGAGTAAGATGTCAGCTTGAAGCATAAGGTTTATATATCGTTGAGACTTGATGTTACGCCGTTTGGCGAATTTGGCGTGGGGGTGGGGGTAGGCATAAACATGGTATATCTGCAGTACTCTATTTCTGTCAATCTTATGAATCAGCCAAAAACAAGGAACTTGTTATAATAGGCTTATTTATTATTTGCCTGGATCTAACCCATTTAACCATAAGTTCCGACTACAAGAATAGTTACTGATTGTGGATTCCGAGTTTATGGCGTGGGTTGGCCCATTTTGTTCAGACTAGAGTGTATCCAAATTACACCTCCGCCAAATTCCCTACACGACCTTAAAGTTATAAAGAACTTCAATACCATGTACTCCATTGATAGGACTAGAGGACAACGTGCATTCAGGTCATCTTTATGTCATCCAACACATCTAAAGTACGCCTTCAACTAAGCCCACACCTTCCGCTTCCAACCTTTCCCTAATCGGGTCACATATTTCCTTCGTATAAGGTGCATGTACACCCTTCATGCTTAAAACACCATCCAATACTAATTGAGTTGCAATACCACAAGGAAGACCCACGGTAAGAGCCATCGCAGAATGTCCTGATCCAAGTGGAGCACCATAAGCCTCCAATGTCGAGGTAAGCGTTTGAACAGATTTGTCGGCCCATTCGACAACAAACTTGTGTTGAAGCATGACAAAATCACGTTCACCTGGAGCATAGGCCATAAGTTGCTCAAGACGTGCACAGAGGGTGTCAAGGAGGTTAGGGTGTGCGGCGCCAGATGCTGCGCGAGGCGAAATCAAGTCAGTACTGAACATTCCAATCCAACGGAATCCAGAGATGATTCTAGATTGCTCAGACTCGCTGGGGAAGGCACAGATTGATTTGAGTTTCGAAATCAATGTGGCCTCATCGGCGCCGTCAGCGTTAAGCATTTTGCCAAGTACCTGCACCCAAGTTAATCCCTGTTTCAACCACTCCTGGCCTTCTCCATTCAACCATCCAACCTGGACGAGGGCCTTGATGAACTCAGGGAAGCCCTGGTACCTCAAAGTACCTCGAACACAGGTCTCACCCTCTCCTTCACCGTTGATTCTGTAATAGTCCCGGAAAGGAGTCGAATCACGGTTCGGGTATGCGACGAAGGCATATGCAGGGGAGACGTAGTAGGGCTTTGCCTCAGCCATGAGCTCATTCCCGGAAACAGTAACATGTTTACCACTCGAGATAAAAGCGGCATTATTGAGGAGGGCGAGTAAGACACCGCGAGATGACCAAGAGAACTTGTACCCGAGTGGGTTTGATGCGTTCGCTGGCGCAGGAAGACCACCACAGTAAGACAAGAACTGCTTAACCTTGTAAAATGTCCCATAAGAACGGAGAAGGGAAGATGACAGATTTGCTTACCTTTCCGCCTTTAGCATGGACCTCATCGATGGTCTTTACAGCATACAAGTGGTCAATACCCGGGTCGAGACCGATTTCATTGAGAACGGTGATTCCAGCAGCCTTTGCAGCTTCATCAAGTTCTCTCATAGCTGGTGAAATGTATGAGGTAGTAACTACGTTAGTTTTGCCTTTGATGGCGGCTTTGATAACGTCGGCATGGAAGGTATATGGAATGAGTGAGATGACCAGGTCGTGAGCTGCGACTTGAGTTTCGAGGTCAGCAGTTTTGGTCGCATCAAGCGAGATGGCAGTGGTACGAGGAAGAGAGTCGGCCAGCTCCTTGGCCGCAGCGAGCGTTCGGCAGGCTGGTGGTAGACGGTTAGGCTCAACATGTAACACTGATAATCATTACCTACCGATAGTCAATATGTTCGCCGAGTTTCGGACAATGTACTCGGCGCATGGTCGCGCGACATATCCACTTCCTAGAAGAAGAACTTTCTTCTTTTGTTGTCCCTCTTCACTGAGATTTGTACCAAACTGGGGCTCCACGTTCTTACCCTCCTCTAACATGGCCCGTCCGAACTCAGGAAGGACAAACGCAGCACGGTGAACATCTGGGTTCCAGTATCGTGTCATGGCCTTTGGACTTTTGATGGGTATTTTCAAGTTGTTTTCACGTCCGCCAGCTTTGGCAGCGAGAAGGAAACCAATTTGACCGGAGGGATAGGTGGGGATGGTGGTGAAAGCGTATTCAACCTGCACAAAGCCAAGCTGTTGCGCATTAGCGCGAACTTCTCTAATGAGAGGAAGATGCAGCCACAAGCATTCGCCTTGTGCAGCGATATGGCCTCCTGGTTTCAAGGCATCGTGCAAAAGCTGGTAGTAGGGTTTTTGGAACAACGAAGCAGCGGGACCAACTGGATCGGACGAGTCGGTTACGATGACATCGTAAGTACCTTCATGAGATTGTAGGAAAGCAAAACCATCCCCGATGTGAACAGTCACTCGGGATCAGATAAGAGCTCAGCCATGCGAGGAAGATACTTTTTGGAGACTCGGGGAACAGCCTCGTCAATGTCACAGAGAACGACCTCCTTGACACTGTCATATTTGAGGGCCTCACGGACCACTCCTCCGTCACCTCCGCCGATGACGAGGATCTTTTCTGGGTTTGGATGTGAAGCCGTTGGGATGTGAGTAATCATTTCTTGATAACTGAACTCGTCCCTCTCGGTACACTGGACTGCACCATCCAGCACAAGAACATTGCCGTAAGTCTCACTCTCAAAGACTAAAACATCCTGATATAGAGATTTTTCGACGTGCAAGATTTTGTTGACTTTCAAAGACATTGCTTGACCAGGCCATTGCGATGAAATTTCGCGAAACCAACCATCTGTAGAGGACTCAGATGAGGTTCAATAGTAATCGCACATACGGACCTTGAATCGAGGGATGTGTAAGGACAGGCATGGCTGGAAAGATAGATGGAAGATGACTCAAAAAAAAAACTTTTCTCATCGATAGTACGCTTCTTTTTGGATTAGCGCTCACATCAGGCGCCTGCCCCAACACGATTAATTTACATGAACAGATATATGTACGATAAAGGTGCGTAGATATCAAAACAATCCAAGAACAAGTAACCAAGTATGTAGAAAAAGAAGATAACTCTATGTAACCAATGCAGCAAGACGTCTCAGATGTGATACGTTCAGGTACGCGGGTACGTAAGTCTCTAAACCAGAGACATCGCGAGGAAGAGGAAGCTCGTAGGGCCCTACATCTTCTGTTTCTGGTGAAAGAAGGAGATGGTCATTGCGATCGTTAGCTTGCACTCGAGATGCGACTACTCGCAAGATCTCGGGAGATATTGGGTTCTATTAGAGAGAAAGTAAGCCTAGGACAATGAATAAAAAGCGTGCCTACTCACCTCGTAATCGGCAACATAATAGTTTGTGCACATTCGCTGAATTTGCATAGGACTTAACATCCAGCAGACATCGTAAATAATCTCGATATCGGCAGCAGTGGCCTAAAAAGACTGTTAGCTTGATTTTCATGTACTGGGGAGGTTCTCAGTACCTTCTTCAACTGTAGCAATTTAGTGGCCTGCATTAGATGCTCTAGCTGAAGAGTGCCCTCCGGCATGTCATGAGACTTACACCACTCCTCGATTCGAGTGATGTTGTATTGGATTTGCATAGCTAGACAACGATAAATTCAGTATACGCGCACAATCTTTATCAAGGCCATTACACACCTCGTTTCCACGAGGAAAAGTTCCGTCTCATAAGCAAGTCGTTGAAACTCGTAACGCCGATGAGCTTTAAAAGTTCTGTGACTACCTGTTGTACCACAGATTCTTCCATGTAGTAGCTCTTCAAGCTCTGCCACACCTTATTCAACAATTCCAAAATGTTATCCATGTTGAAGGCCGGCTGGGTATTCGTGTTCAGGAGACGGTTGAACAATCGTCCGCCACCATCAGTGGTCGTGAAGCCGGGAAGAGACTGGCTTTCGATCAGTGCAGGAATGACCATCTTCGAAAGTTTCTTCTTGGTTTCCAGCATCCAAGTGTGGTAGATGTTGTATTCCAAGCTGTCTAGATCATGTTTGACCACAGAAACAAGACGCTCATAGTCGTTCCAGTCGAACGGTCGGACCAAGTTATCCTCGCCTGGACCTATGCCCTGGAGCATATCACTCTCAGCGACGCAGATGAAGGAAAGCATTTCATGAACATTCGACAACCAGAAGATCCCTGGAATGATCGCATCTTCACCAGAAAATGACTGAATAAATTGAGCTAGGTGTAATGGCTCGTAAAACAGATACTAGACGTACCATAACGTGTGATTGTATAGTTTGCATAACATTCGCAAGGAATCTCTCGCTCTCCGGGATGAGACCATACTTCCACATCTCGTTGGTAACAAGGCTAATAAGGTTGGCAGGGAACAATATCTCCTTCACTGCTGAAGGCTGAGTGAGACTTGGAGCAGGGATCTTCAGTCCTCTGATGAGTCCATCTAGGATGTCATCATCTAGCCGTTTGAAGTCTTGCATCAAACGAATCTTCTCCTCGGCTGGGTCGTCATCGCGGACACCAGGAAGGCCATTCTTGTGAAATTTGAGGAAGTTGTCTTCCCCGTTGTAAGCGACAGAGACAGCACGGGGGTTCATAGCTTGGTTCCTCTTGACGTCGAGCATCAATTCGTCGGCAGACGCACGGTTGTCCTGAGGCATGAGGCCGAAAACACCAGCAGAACTGTGTCTCCTCTGGTGACGACCCTGTGATACATGACCGTTGACCGCCGGAAGAGCACCGTTGGTGTTAGCTGCGTTTGATTCGGCACCACGAAGAGCGGGTGCGAATGTAGGAGAAAGAGGGGGATCGCGGGAACCCTTCGTAAGAGCATTCAAAGCGTTGGATCTGTTAAGCTGTTCTCTAAGGCTGCTCACTTCATTCTTGAGCGTCATGATTACTGAGCTATCCTCATGATTACGGATGGGGGTTGTGTCGATCGTCCGCTGCTGCTGCTCGAGTTGTGTCGATTTGGCAAGCAGATCGTCAGTGAGTTTTTGTATGGTTTCTTCTTTCTCTATGGCCTTGGCTAATGCCTCCTCCAACTTCCTCTCGATGTTAGCTTTGGCTTGCAAGAGCTCGTCACGACGGGAGACTTCCGCCTCTGCAGCTTGCAAAGATACCTGCAATTGCCGTGCCCTGTTGTCCGCCTCCTCATGACGGTTGGTCCACTGCTGAATCTTCTGCTCTAGCTCAACAACTTGGCTTTGTAGCTCTTTCCTCTCCTGTGTCCGGGTTTGTAGACTCTGAGTGAGCTCCACCACCTTATTCTCCAATTTATAGGAAATCTCCTTGAATTTGGAGACCGAACGAGCTTCTTGGCGCAGAGCCTTGAGCTGCTTGCGCGCAAGCCGACGTCGGATACAGGATTGCAAGTAGATGACATGCTTGACATCAGTACGGAAGGACCGACGGACCATACTATCAAAAAGCATGATCAATGGTATGAACGTGACGGTAACCACTGACACTCACATCCCACGAAGTAAACTTTGTAGCAAAGTAGCAGCAGAAACGCTTCTCTGTTCTCTGAAAGAAAGCCTGGTTTGCCGACCGCGAATTCCTGAAAAGGTTTGAATCAGCGTCTGAAGAAGGAAGGTTTGGTGATATGAACCAACTCACGGCTTTGAATGAGAATTATCGAGTGACGAATACTCAAAAACTTTTGTCGTTCGAGGAAACGCCTGACTCCCCGTTGTAAGCGTACAGCAGCAGCCTCACGACGCACATGCTCAACAAATCGTTTTGCGAGAACACATCTCCACCAAGTCTGGATCTTGATAGTAGCGGCGCGCAATTGCTGGTACTTCTTCACGGCCATACGCCTGCGCATGTTCTTCTGAACAACGGTGACCATGGCGTTTAGCCGGTTAGAGCGAAGGGACTCTAGCGCAGCAAGCATTCCTGCTCGGAAGAAGATTTTTGTCAGGCCATTCTGATACTTATCCGGGTCATTGATGGTTTTCTCCAAGATGATCGAACAGAGTTTCCGTAGATCCATGGCCTGGATCATGGGCTGCCAAATACTTGAGTTCACAAGCATGTAGTATCTGTCGACTACAAATTAGCACACTCAATCTCTTGGGGTGATTAACCATACCGCTCCGCAAACTCTTCGTAAGTCCATCGAGAAGGGTATCCTGCGCAACTGATGCGAATAGTTTCCAAAACACCACAAGCACGGAGTTGGCTCAGGACCTGTTGAGGCTGGAACTCCCAAGGTCTCTTTGCTTCGTTCGGTTTGATGCATCGAATGTAGTGAACATTGGTCACGCTAAGAGTGTCCATCAGGGTGATCAGCGAAGCTTTGAAAATTGAGCCTTGAGTCGGCTTTTTGGCAACGAGACCCCCAGGGCGCTTGGAAGCGCCCGGGGGTGCACCACCAGAGGCAGGAGCAACCCAGGACTGCCGACCGGGATCTGGAATGACAGAGGAACGGCGTGAGGCAACACTGCCAGAATCTGAGCCGGCTGGTGAGTTGGGATTGGGACTGTCGGGAGATCGAGTAGAGTTGAGCGCTGCATCAAGGACCTCCTTCAAGAAGGAGTTCTTGGTCGTTGCCAACAAAGTCATGTGTTCATCAGGAACGGTATCTCTGTTTTTCTCTAGAAAACCTTCGACTTCATAGGTAACATCGAGAGCATAATGGGCGATGGTAAAGGCAGTGGTTCCAAAACGAGGCTTTTTGAAGACCTTGTTCTCGGGCTTCAAAAGCTGGGTGTTGAGCTTCTGAAGGAATGACTGATCGCTGCCTGACGGTAGCCGCGATTCTTCGTCCAAGAGAGCAAGAACACCAAGTTTACCCTCAATCACATCGATACAGGGTTGGTTGTCAGAAAAGTCGATAAAGGTCCAGTTAATCTCTTCCTTGACATATTCTTCTTGCTCGAGTTTGAAGACGTGCGAGTTGAACTAGGGGATGGTTCAGACAGAGGAGACTAAGGAGAAAAGACGCGATCGTACTTCCTGCTGGAGCTTTTCATTCGCATAGTTGATACTGAACTGTTCGAACGAATTCTAAAAAGCGCAATTAGTCAAAGTAATGATGTTACCCAAGATATAGTACCTTTTTGAAATGCTCAAACCCGTAGATATCCAAGACTCCGATAAACATCTCAGCTCGTTCCGCAGCATCTCCGTTCTCTCCTGCCAAACTTTCATTGACGATCGCTACCAACCATTCGAACATACAGGCATAGACAAATTTCGCGACGCTATCTCGAACGGCGGTAGCCTGAGCGCCATTGAGAGCCGTAATAATTTTTTCTGAGCGGGTGATGATCTGTTTCTTGATTGTCCACTTTTTGAACTCGGCAACATTAACCCCCAAGAATCTGGTGGCGAGAAGTAACGCAGGATCATTGTCATCTATAGCGGAGTCGTTTCGCATCTGGGTAATTTTGATATTTCCCAAGTGCAACAGGGCAGCTAATAGACGGAAGACGGCCCATTGCTTTTCGACACTGATACCGACAGTGGAAAGTGCTTGTTGAGTTGCTCGGAATTCTTCGGAGTCGTCTACCCCAGCGATTGGTGTCGAAGATGGACCACCTTGTTTGAGATAGTGAAACTTAGTGATATCAACATCTAAGCCAAGATCTTTCCGCTCTTTGAGAGGTGCGCCCGCGCACAATTGGTAGAATATGTGATAGTTGCGCTCAGTTAGAGGTTGAAACACGATCCTTGAACGCTCGAGAAGATACGTTCGGATCCGCGCACCAACGATCTCTTGTTTTCCATCAAAGAGAATCTAAATTAGATATTTAGCAGATGCAGGGACCTTGAACCAGATCTGCTTGCCTGAATGTACTTTCCAAACCGAGAAGAATTGTCATTTCTGGTAGTTTTCGCATTACCGAAAGATTCGAGGATGGGATTGGTAGCAAGGATCTGCCTTTCTATTTCACTAGAATCGTCGAGCGACAATTTCAGTTTGGCTTTAGAATTCACATCGGGTGGGTTTACAGAGGCGAGATATCGCATGATGAATTTGGCCTGTTGTGGAGATCGTCAGCAAATGAATGAAGGTTGCTGGACAGCAGCCTCACGGATTCGGTTTTACCTGCACCACTGGAACAATTGTTAGCAAAAACAGGTGGAATGAGATTCACAGCACCGACGAACCTCTCCCCTGACACAATGATGGTTTGACCCATACCCTCTTTTCTCATGGCAGTGTACGCGTCTTCAGCAATGGCGAAGAGATGCGGTTCTAGATCTCCTCGCCGTCGACCAGCGTATGCCTGGATGATTTCGGGGCCATAGAGAGTGACGCGTTGGAAAGGATTGACAGCAATAAGCACAATACCACTGTATGTGTAGATACTGTGCTGGGCATAACGATTTCGGATGGTGTGAAGTACTAAAAGTTTGAAATTAGTGTGAATTTTTTTAGTGTAAGAGGCCCATGGCGCACCAGAGGGCTCGTTGAGATGGGAAAGGGTAGCTAAATCATCGGCGGTTTCCAGCAAAGGCGGATTGCGTAGTGGTGGTAGGCTGTCACTACCGTCTTTTATCTGTTGTACGGAAGTGTTGATGGTGATTTCCTAGGGAAAAAAGTAAGAAAAGAAGTAGAAAAGAAGCAAGAAAATGCATACCTTGCCGCGTTCATCAATGAAAACTAGCTTGATGGTGTCGTTGGGGTTCTTTGTGACTGCAGAAACCTCGCCAGATATCCAGGCCTGGTCCTTGTCTTCAAACCAGACTCTGGTGCCCTTGCTGTAGATGTTCTCCGCCATTCAGCGTTTGAGAAGCAAACAGCAATGAGGACTTGAATGTTTGAGGGCAAGCCGATGGTGGCTATGCTACTAAAAATGATCACCCATTCAATCTGTTGCTTTTCTGCTACACACCCGTACACGCCCTCAATAGGCCTATCTCGCTGGATTTACGTGTGTAAACACTAACAAGGCTGCTCAAAATATAACTCGACCAAAATCCTAGCTGGCCTTGCTTCCGAGTTTCCACGTTTCCTGCTAGCCAACTCGGAGCTCAGCAGAGCTCAGCGCTCAGTAACCGCGGTCCGCCTCGGCCTTTGACATGATACAGATGCCAGTATCCATCGATATTGTACCCAGACAGGTACTTGCAGAGTCACATTCTAGTACTACAGTTTCCATGAAGCCAAGTTTCACTAGAGACACTCACTTTCAGCTACTTCATAAATAGTGTGGTCAATAGTTAGAAGGGACTGCCCTGGACTGCCTCAGGCCTAGTCAATTGTCAAATTGTCCCTTATGTAGTTCGAAAAATCAGAAACTTTTCAGTATGTTGCCTGTCCAACAAAAGTTACAAAACATTATGATTTTCCTAATTGACAGGAAATCTAAATCTGAGAATCAGATCTTTCACTCTAGCACATCACGTGATATGTAAAGAATAGCACGCGCTTACACTTGGCGCCTGCATAATCGATCCCGTTTTTTCCAAGTTCACTTTTCCTGTTCAGAATCAAAGTCAGAAGGCCCAAGCCATCGATTGGCTGGTTTCTCTGATTACTTCCAACGATGTCGTCGAAAATTACACCTGCAGCTGTTTCGTTGCCCAAAAAGATCAAAGTTGGCGTCCTTGGTGCTACCGGTACCGTTGGACAACGATTTATCACTTTGCTGTCAGAACATCCATGGTTTATCATAGAAGCACTGGGAGCAAGCGAGAGAAGCAAAGGGAAAAAGTACATAGAAGCTGTGAAATGGAAACAAACCATTCCATTGAGTGGAATAGGACTAGGAGGTGTTGATGGCGCCATCAGCTCTACCATAGACTTGCACAGCGACGAAGGACGTGTTGCAGACTTGATTGTCCGGGGTTGCACGCCTGAAGAGTTCCAAAACTGCCAGATTGTATTCAGCGGTCTGGATGCAGATGCTGCTGGTGAGATTGGTGAGCATTCAAATGTTTTTTTTACAAAGTTAGATCTTATAAGATTTCAGAATCTGCTTTTAGATCCTCAGATATTCCTGTCTTCTCCAACGCAAAAAACTATCGTCGCGATCCTCATGTGCCACTCATTGTTCCTCTCGTAAATCCCTCCCATCTATCCATGATTTCTCAGCAGCAACGACTGCATTCACCCCCCCTTTCCAAAGGTTTCATCGTGACAAACGCCAATTGCTCTACTACTGGCTATGTCATTCCCCTCGCTGCACTCGAAAAAGCCTTTGGTCCTATCGAAAGTGTACTTGTCACCACGATGCAAGCAATCTCTGGTGCTGGGTACCCAGGTGTACCTTCCCTCGATATTCTTGGTAATGTTGTACCATATATCGGAGGCGAAGAAGAAAAAATCGAGTGGGAGACACTCAAAATTCTTGGTGGTATCATTGATTCAGACACCAATCATGAAGGGACACCGCTGAAAACCTTTGACATGCACCAAGCTGGTGGCCGGCCTTCCTTACGAGTCAGTGCGTCTTGTAATCGCGTTCCAGTTATCGATGGACACATGGAGTGCGTTTCTCTACGATTCCACCGACGACCGCCACCATCTCCTCAGCAAGTCCGGGAGGCTCTCAGAGCTTTTCACACAGAAATCCAGAGTCTTGGTTGCCCCTCTGCTCCCCGAAAAGCCATCGAGGTCTTCGAAGAACCCGATAGACCTCAGCCGAGGCTAGATGTCAAAGGTACTCACAACGGCGCGGCTGTTAGCGTAGGCAGAATCAGGCAATGTCAAGTTCTGGATATCAAATTCGTCGTGCTCTCGGACAATGTTAGCATTGGCGCTGCAACAAGCAGCATCATGAATGCTGAATACGCCGTCTTGAAAGGCATCGTATCTTGATTACAGCTCAAAACTTATCTATATAGACCAAGGCTTAGTAGCCTGTAATAGATCTACAGAGTGAATCCACTTTACGTAGAGACTGCCAAGGCTCTCAGTATTTGACCCTTATTTAAGCTTAAGTGCATCACGGTATGTATACGCCATTTTCTTTCTTTCGTTTTCCCTTCATCTTCTCTCAAAAATGTTTGTTGTTCCAGTCCTTTTCGCCTTTGCCATTCCTTTTGTCGCCGCCCAGTCAAACGATACCGCCGTCCAAATTGAAGCTATCGAAGCTCATTTTACCCAAGCTGACCTTGTTCCCGAGTTGTTGGCCACATTCAACCCCAGCGCTGCATTGACCATCAACTTTGACGGTAAGCACGCCTTTTGGTCATCGCCGTGAATCGAGATACTTATAGATTGAATTTGCAAAAGGCGTTGGAGATGTATCTCCTGGTCAAGCACTCACTCAAGACCGTTAGTACCTATTCTTGCGCGATTTTGATTGGCTAACACGGTACATTCCTCGTAGAGGTCGCGCCAACCCCTACAATCACAATCATGCCAGCCAACTCCTCCGTCTCCCTAAGCGGAAACTTTACCATCGCCATGGTCGACGCTGATATTGTTGGAGCCAACGAGTCTAACATTACTCGCCATTGGCTCGTCAATGGTGTAACAGTTACCAGTACGTTGGATGAAATTCATCTAACCTTCATATCGATGTGGCCTTTGTGTTTCAGACGGTCAAGTATCCAACTCTTCCGCTACTGCGATTACTTCGTATGCAGGTCCAGCTCCTGCTTCCGGAAGTGGTCCCCATCGGTACTTGTTTCATACCAGTACAAAGACCAAGATTAACCTATGCTATGCATTGTTTTTAGCTATGTTGTCATCCTCCTCCAACAACCTTCGTCCTTCAGTCCTCCTTCGGATTTTTCTCAGCCCAACATCGGCGTCTCCCAGTTTGATTTCAATGGATATGTAAAGGTAGTACTTCCATTTGACCATCGCATCAGCATACACCTTAACAGACATTTCAGAACTCGCAATTGGGCCCTGTCGTTGCCGCAAACTACTTTACCGTTGAAGTGGGAACCAGCACTGTTTCCGTGTCTGCTACATCCTCCGTACAGTCATCCACACTGGCTTCCGTCTCTGTAACCAAGACTTCCAGCTCAGTAGCAGCTACTGGCACTGGAAAGGCGGGCAATGCTGCATCTCAGGCTGCAAAAAGTGGTCTCACTAGTATTATCTTAGGTGTAGCTGCGATGGCTGTCGTGCTTATGTAGATAGTGTTAATCATAGTCTATAATAATTCTGCTTGTATACCCTACACTATGATAATTTAGACGCATTACCAAGCTCGAAAGTGAAGAAAATCGTTCACTCATGGATCGGCTTTCTAACAAGTTACTTGGTCGAGGGTCGTCGATCAGTGATTTTCAACTATTATAGGTAGCATAGAGCATGGCAGTTTTATTGCACGTATGTAGTAGACATAGACCTGGCAAAGAAGAGGTAGGGAACAACGCGACATAAAAGATTGAACACACGACAAAGACAACAGATCACCGGTATCTGCGCAAAGATAGAGTGTTGTGTTTCTTCCAGGTCGACCTCGCGGGTGTGTGATTGTAACGGTGACCCTTTCCGAGACCGCGGTTCTACAGGGCATCGTCAGAAAATATGATAAAACCGCTATTAAAAATATTCACACCTTCTTGCCGATGGCGGTAAGACCGCGAGCCTCCCGACGCTTGTGTACGGGATTGACGATCCAGTTGATACGGGGGTCACGGCGGATCTAAAGAGAAATGAAGTGAGAAATAAGATTAAAAAATAGAACTTGGATCAACGCACGGCTTTGTGGTTGGGGTCGACGAGAATGACTTCAAAGTACTTGTACATACCGTCCTGGTTGATCCAGTAGGAGTTGAGTACACGAAGATTTCCACATCGGCGTCCAACACGCTCCTCAGCAGTGCTCCTCAAGCCACGCTGGTACTTGAGGTGGTTGACACCTTGTCGAACGGGTTTACCATAGGTAGCACCTAGAAGTTTGGATTTAGAAATTATTGTCTACATCTTGCAGCATAAGATATACCCTTGGGGACAGGTTTTTTCCTATTTCCTCGTCGGACACGGATACGGTAGATCACGTATCCCTGCTTGGCCTTGTAACCGAGACGGCGAGCTTTGTCGGGACGAGAAGGGCGGGAGGCTCGGTGAATTACATTAAGTTGGCGGTACTCCCAGCACCTAGAGCCACAGTAAGTTGGAGACGACCAAATCATTTATATCTTTTAAGCTCACCTAACCCGGAAAAGAAAACGAAGCACATCCGACTGCTTCTTTTTGTACAATTCTGTCACGTATTTGTAGCCTCCCATCTTGCGGATGCTGCTAAAAAGTAAGAAAGGTTTTTTGAAGCTGAGGACGGCGAACGAACCTTTTTGCTGACTAGCAATCAATAGCCAAATTAATTCTGTTATGGGGGACACAGCCACGAATGACCAAGAACTGTACAGCAACATGTGACTGAGTGTTAAGCGCTTATCTGGCTTGCTCAAATTCTTCTAATCAACAAGGCGCCATTTTGTTCGCCACGAGAAGTTAGGTAGACACGGGAGCCGTCCTGAAGACAGCGACGACTCCCTGAGCGGATATATTAGCGCGGAGCAGGGTTACTTTAATACAATGTTCGTATGACCATGATAAGATACAGAGAAAAGGGTGTAGGAGGGAGGGTAGCGCAGAATACACCAAAATGGCTTGTAAGTAACTACGTGTGTCCACAGTCAAGTTAGAAAATAGGGAAAACTTGTAATGAGAAGATTTACCTGAGGGCTCGCAGTCAAGTTAGACAAGGGGAAAACTTGAGACTACTGCGGCCCTCAGGAGTATAAGTAATTAAGGAAAAACATGAGTAATGAGAAATCAAATAAACATTCAATTTGAAAGTGCCGGGGCATGAGCTCGAACCGATGGAAAGGAGAACGGGGTCTTAGGCGCGCTGAGCGTACACTGACCATCGGTGAGTGAAGTGCTGCAGTGAGCATGAGGCTGAGAACACTTACCTCGCTGATTAGATTTTTGTAAATTCACAACTTTAAATCCAAAACATCCATAATTCAAATTGTACTGGCTGCAGTCATTCCATAGATAAACTTATATACAAAACTCTGCACATATATTGCACACTTCACTATAATTCAAGAACCATAACGCTCGCGAGCCTGTTGAACAGCCCTCATTCAGCATTCGTTCATAAAATGCACGCCCTGACGGACAACGTTGACTCGAAAATCAGACATGTACAAACTCACCGATTCCTGGGCCATAGAGAGATATCCCAAGCCTCCTTCAGTAAACTTGCCCACTTCCTTGCCTTTACTAGCGCCCAAACCGGCACCATCGGCGTAGATGTGGGTTTTACTATGAGGAAAACATCAGTCAAACGAGATAGTATGAAATGAAATGAAGCATGCATGGGATCCACTCGACCTTCCCCATTTGTGCCTAGGCCTGTTCCTTCCTTCCACCCCATCATTTTGAGCAACTTGTTTCCAATATTGGTCTCGTCCTGGCCGGGATTTAAGGGTTGGGGAGGAGGTGGTGGAGGTGGCGGAGGGCCTTCCGCTTGCTTCCTCTTCGTTACCTTACTACTACTGCCCTCGACTTCTGGTAGAGGAACATCAGGCTGGTTGAAAAGCGCACGCCTCTCCAACGCTCGATCCCGATACTTGGGCTGTTCTAACTGGTCCGAGGAAGTCTTGGCCTGCTGGCGCGCTGTAACCTTCTGGCGCGCAACTTCACGTAGAGCGGAATCTTTGTAGTTCTTCTGTTGAAGGAGACAACAAAAACGAAACACCGATGGTGGAAAGCAAAACGTAAGTCACGATCAAGACTAGCATAACTGTGAAAAGATGGCGAGCCTTATGAAGATCTGATTCCTTGTTGTGTCGCTTGAGTTGGTCAACAGATTTGAATTGCCGGGAGCATAGCAAGCAGGCGAATGCGTTCACGTCCGAAAATTCAAACTCGTTCTCTACCTCGGGTGTAACAGATGCAGATACAGGAGCAGATGCGTCTGTGGTGGTAGATATTGCAGGGGATGGTTCTGTTACCTGTTTTCACGATAAAGCGCAAAACAAGAATTCCGGTTTAATCATTATTGCAACCCAAAGGAACCAAAGAGGATGTCACCAGAGCAGATGAAGTTGCCTTTGAAGAAGGGTTGTTCCCCGAAAGTTCTTCTTGAACTTGATTCCACTTGTTGATGTTGTTGATAGTCTGCGAGCAACGCAGATCATAAGCCATCAAGAATAGATAGATATATGTGTAGAGAAGCTCAAGCTGGTCCTGTAGATTACCTTCTTACTCGCAATTAAAGGAGCGACAGCCTTCGCGCTACTCGCTGGGGGAGATTTTCAATTAGAGTTTTCGCAGCTAAGAAGAATCAGCTACCTTTAGTGCCGGTCGAACCGTCGTCTCTGTTATCTTCATCGAGATCATCAGCAGAGAATCCTAAAGTCAGCGGTTTGATGGCGGGTCCTAAAGCTAACAATAATCAAGGAGTAATCTTTTGTAGAGATTGAAGCCACAAACCTGTAGCAGTTTTCGCAGGACCTTTATTGAAGCTAAGAGTGACGGGTTTGTCGGATACGGGCAGTGCGGAAGGAGCTGGAGGCGCTATAGCTCGTAAAGCTGGTTCTACAACAAGATATTAAGATATATTGATGGGAGGAAATATGTCATTTACCTTTCTTCTTCTTCTCCTTCTCCTTCTTTTCTTTCACACTAGGTGCTGCTGGTTGTGGTGTGCTGACTTGGAATTCAAGAACCGCGACAGTAGACGTCTCATCCCAGTATCGGACCCAGGTGCCTTCCACACCACCTAGAGCAAGTGATGACGTGAGACAGGCTTCATTTCGCAGCATTATTTCCTGGATAGGCTGGAACGAATCGGGGTGAGCAAAAGACGCTGCGACAGGTCGATCCGAAATCCGAAATCCCGCTGGATGGATTTGAGGTGACATTGTTGCGGCGAGTACTGAAGAAGCTGACTATGAATAGAAAAAATCAGTGTACAGATCGCGCTAGAAAGGAAAGGAAGTACGGTTGTATCTGTAAACTCTACGAACGCAAAACCAAAGCTGGCCATCGTCACTTTATCCTTGATGAGAATAATCCTCTTCATTCCTTTGGCTCCTTCTTTTCCAACCCCTGATGATGACCTCATTGCCTGATGAATAGCCTGTGGCCCAGAAAGTGGGTCAAGTCCTCTAAAAAGAAGAACAGGGGCTTGAGTGTTCCCAATATCCCGGGTACCGTCGTTTGTGTTTCCTCTGGACCGACCCTTCTCGTGAGGTGTGGCACTTTGAGAGTAATCAATCTTGACCCTCCTCCCGTTATGAGGCAATCCGGTTTCGAGGTTTTTATAAAATGCTGCCGTTGCAGTGGCGCCATGCGAAGCCGGAGGTGGCACTTGAACAAATGGAAATAGCGGGTCCACGAAGGCACGGGCATGCTCGGAACTGCTGAATTGCGCAAAGCCAAACCCTTTGGAAGAACCTTGATAATCCAGACGCAGAGAGAATGTCAATGCATGCGGAAAGGAGAATATACGAATGGGCAACTGCCTGTTAATTTTTCTCGGATGATTGTAACCGTTTCTACGCTGCATCCATGGGAATTGAGATAAGATTGTAGCTGAAATGTCGGATGAGTAAAAGTAAATTGGAAAAGAGAACTGCAACACACATCCGACTCGGTGAAATCAGGATCAAGACCAAGGAAAATAACGTGAGGACTGGGTTCGGAAGGCTGGAGTCGTTTCTTGGGAAAACCACCACCGGGTCCACCGCGACCTGGCTGGCCTTGAGAATGTTCTGGACCTTGACGAGGATAGCTAGCGTCGAAATTCTGGTCTTCGTAGCCTTGAGAAGCGTCATAGCCCTGGTATCCCTGGCGCAGTAAGCCAAAGCCAAAAAAACAAAAGTTGGTCACATACACCGTCATTAAATTTTCTACGTTTTCCCTGACCATAATAGTCATCCTCTCTTGGATGGTAATTCTGGCGAGAATCAGTTGGATACCAAGTGGCTTCACCGGTTTTGCCTCTATCCCATTCACGATTATCTGTATGGTTCATGGTGATGACAGTCGAAAGGAAACAAATGAATAAACACAGCCAAACTATGTAAGTATACAATCAAACTTGTAACACACCGTCATGGCTGGAGGTCATGGCAAGTTCAAAGGCTTTCTCTTCGTGTCGTTGTTTAATTTTGCCTTACAGGTGTCCTGAAGACAGAAAAAGCCATTGAAAACCACAATATCTGGGTATGTTTCTTCTTCAAAGAAATCTACCAATTCTGACTCTATTACAGCGTGAACAACATTATCTTCGTTTCCGATGGACTCCTGCATCCGTCAAGACTGCGGTTGTCGCCTTCATTGTCTTTCCGACAGCTCTGTACACCGCAATCAGCTACAGTAGCGTGCGTTTTAAAGTATACTCTATGTCGACTGTCCGCTCATATATCCACATAGAACCGATGGACTTGGAACGCAAAGCTTAAAGACCAGCCTCTTGCAGGATAAATGTATACTTATATTAGAACCTTTTGCATAGCTCAATGGCTACCTTGCATCCCATTCCTACAACAGTACTCAGCAGAGCGTGAGCCGGAGCTCTTTGTGCGTGGTTTATAACTGCAATGTCCAAATGTTCCAGCTCGTCATCTCGGAATTCTTTTACCACCTCTCTCAGCAGCGGAATGCTTGGATGATCAGAGGGAAACGACTCCATTTCTTTCAGTTGACTGGTAGAAGTGTTAGTGGTGGTCGCAAAAGCATTAGAACCCTTACTCGTCGTAATGTTCCCCTATAACTGTTTCAACCGCCTCAGTACAAGCCATTGCAGCTTCTTTGCCCATGAGCGCTGTAACAGCACCTAATCCAAATCCTCCTATCTTTGCTGCTTCTATAAGAATCGTTGGCCGAATACGATGTTGAATTTGCATTTTGTCCATTACCGCAAGATGTTTCTTTTCCTGATCCCACATTTCCTGACGGCATAGTTGAGGCAACTGGTTTTGCAGTTTAAAAAGCCTACATACTTGAATCAAAGGCCCAACATCCGGCTGTTTTCCGAGAACGAAATGTTGGCCACGATAAATCCAGTTTGCGGCAACTTCTCCTGCATGGTCCACGCGAAGAGCTGAATCCAGCGCAGCGTGCTGTTCTAGAGTAATATTCGATGGTGTAGTAGAAGTCGCTGCGTCATTGGGAGTAGGACGGATATATGCCTGCGAAGCCAGAAAACGGCGGTTGAAACATCGCGAGAGCCCCCTGGTAACTGTGGAGGAAGCAAACATGTCAGTCAACTTGATGGTCGCGATCACAAGTTATTTGTTTACTCTCTCTCTTTCAGTTACTTCCATTATGTCTTCCACGTCCGTCTTCTTTCTTTTGACCTTGTTTCTTTTGACCTGGTATTTCTCTAGCTTCACGCCTTCGAATGTTATTGACATGTCCAAAGAAAAGGAATGGAGTGTCGGCCTTGGTACATCTATCCATATCATTGGCTTCCCAAAGCTCATTGGTCTCAGGAATGCTTGACTGGGACACTACAAACATCGTGTTCACGAAGCGATCCTTGATCGAATTCCTCAAGTATATCACACAAGCTTCTTGATTAGACGCGTCTTAACTCTCGAACTAGATACACCGGAACAACGGTGGACACTAACTTTGGAAATATCCAAAAACTTCCCAGTACGTTCTGAAGCCTTCCACTGATCAAGGAATCAATACAAGTTGCAGAATATGCAAAATTTGGCAAGATGTCAGCGGGGGTTGCCTCGTCTGAAAATACCCCATCCATTACCCGTTCGTCCTCCAGTTGTGCATCAAAACAAGACCACTAACATCCTCTCCAGCTTCCACGAGTACTACTGCAGAAGAAGAGGCCTTCAAACCGTCTCGTCGCGTCCGTCAAGTACCAGGTGGGGCTCATACCGAACTCTTTGGCGACAATGAAGCGGGTGATGCATTATCGACGGCTCCCCCCAAAGAAGTCGATGTACGAACCTACAGCTTCTCTTTTTGATCTCTCTATACGCTTGTTTGTAGGAAACCGAAATTGGTAGTCCTTCAATAACTCATGAAGAAGTGCAAGAGGAAGATGAGCATACGGGCATCAACTTTACCTCTCATGTCAAGCCTAGCAGGTATATATATCATAATATTCTACTCTGCAACGTACTTGAACTATCTCCAAGGCGTGTAAGGACCGTCCCCGGTGGAAAGGACTCTTTGTCAGGCTTTTGGGATTCAAATGACCAACAGGAAGAATTTAAGCCTACTCGACGGTGCGTAATGGTTCTTCCAGTAATATCGTTTGTTGATCGGTTTCCTTGTTGGCAGAGTTCGTCAAATTCCCGGTGGTCAGGACAATATCTCTGGCGTACGCTCTATTCTTAAAACTTGATGCTTGGACTAACGTTCGTTTCGTAGATTTTTTGAATGTCTGGTGTGGAAACGGAGTGTTTTAGTTATCGGAATACCTCTTGAATGTAGTGTGTATACAACTAGTGAAATTATCATGTATGAAAGTGAGCACTTGGAAAAATGAAAACACTGCTGCGAATAGATCTATCCGTGATTGTAAGTAGTGGAGGTCGATGTCCGTGTCAAGACTATATACTTACACGCGTCGGATCATTCAGCGAAAAGTGACCGCATGGAGAGCGGCCTGAAGATCTTGCAAACCTGGCTTCGCAAGAACGTCAACAGTACACGTTCTCATCATAATATCAATGCGGTGAGCTAGAACTACACAGATCATGGGCGACTTGTCTGTCTACTAACATTATTGTGCAGTAGTGTCATCAAATGTGCACGAAATGACCTCCTCGAAGGAGGGAATGGTCTGTGATTCGTTTCAGAAGGGCGGTGCGGCGATGCCAGCACGAAAAAAAAAACTTAGAAGAACTCGCTTTGTCTCAATGTATGGCTAGAACAGTATGGTCCTTCCAATTGGCAAGGCGCCGGAGTGTCATAGCTATCTCTCTGCATCCAAGTGCAATAATAGAAGATATAGTGTGTTGTATCTCTGTGAGCGGCGAACTCAGAGGCAGCCCTTGAAGTTGAAATGAACGGAGAGGTGACTATCTATGAATGTGGTTTGGCCCAGTGGTGGCTGGCAGCTTGTCGCAACGTCGTACAGTATTGGGGGCGACAGCAGGATCCCAGTAAACGTGTGCGGAACCGGGGATAGCAGAGAGCAGGTTTCCTAGCAAGTCCGTCTTGTAGTCAAGATTGTCGGTGTCCGAGGCCCAGTTTCCCTCGCAGATATCGATAAAAGACAATTCGTGGCCGATAAAGTCGGCAGAGGAATAAAAAGACCTCCTTCATGGTAGCGGCGGGATTTGAACCCGCGCGACTTTCGTCATTGGGATGAACCACCAAGGAATTTGGTGTGCTCTTAAATCCAACGCCTTAGACCACTCGGCCACGCTACCTTAGTTAAGCATGGCCAAACATGGGTAATAATTTGAATCCCGGCAGAATTTTTAGCGCCGTCATTTACAGTTGTCCATACTGTTTCCATCATTCATGCTTCGTCTCTCAGCTCGACTATCTCATTCTCCACTTTTTGTACGCCACAGCTCATCATCTCGTTTCCACATCCCAGCCCAGATGTTAACTACCACAATGACCGTAACCTTTCTTGGAACTTCCAGTGGTGGAGGTCCGAGCCAATCACGAAACTGCTCATCTCTTGTTGCTGATCTTTTAGGAGACGGAAAACTCTGGAGTACGCGTATTCCATCAGTTTCTCCACATGCTTAAAATGGCTTTCAGTGGTTGATTGTGCGGAAGGGACTCTTCGCCAGTTTCAGCTGCAACCGTATAGTCCAGATCGTTCCAACCCGCGATTATCCCAGCTCAAAAAAATATTTATAACGCATATGCATGGTAAACAAGTGTACTCGATCTTATCTACATCTCAATAACACGCTCGAGTGCAGCTGACCACGTTATGGGAATAGTACCTATTCTCCGCAACGTACTATTTCCAGTACCCGTAGGCCAAGATGCAGCTCAGATCCAAGCCCTTCAAAAATCGGTAAGAGTCTATTTGACAGAAATACTATCCGCTCTAATGATCGTATAGTATCCGACAATAGAGCTGTACGGGCCTGCAGGCCTCAGAACGTTCGTTCGAAGTATACTGAAAATGACCTCCAGTAGAACGTCTGACAAGGTAATTATTCCGAATTCCATTGCACTTGCCTTCTCAATTTCCGCGATGACTCGTTTTATCCCCCAAAGTATGTTGTGCATGAGCTGTTGAATCTCACAGACTCGGTAACTTCATGTGAGCCCGATGTAATGCATGAGAGTGAAGTCGCTGGTAAAGATATAGTGTGCTCTCCCGAAGACAGTCTTTGGAGAGATATATTACAAGCCGACGGGATCTTTGGTCCAGTCGCAGTTGATGCGGGACCTATCGCACACCGAGGTTTGCAGCGCTCATTTATTACTATTTCATTCTGCTCATATATGAGATCCCAGATCCATGTATCGGATTTGTTTTCAGGGAGGCCGCGAAGCCGTTTCGCAAAATAGTGGTTTTGGGGGACACCAATGATCCTTCGGCTATAGTACCCTTGTGCATAGATCCCTCGCCATCCCTTCTTGTTCATGAGGCTACAGATGCACATATTTCACCAGACATCGATCCTAAGGCTAAACGCTCTTACGATACCGTCAAAGAGAAAGCCCTGGCCAGAGGACATTCCATACCTGAGATGGCTGGTGCATTCGCCAAGACCATCGGTGCTCGAAAACTCGTCCTCAATCATATAGGAGGAAGGTATGACCCAAGAAATCTCCTAGCCATCTTCCTTGAACTTACTATCGCTGATGCTACTAGGTTTCCTGCACCAAATCCAAACGAGGGTTATCGTTTAAAGGGGGTTCGAACGAATGTGATCGCAGAAATTGAACGCCAAGCGACTGAAGCGTGGGGCATGGGGAATGCTCGCGCTGCTTGGGACTTTATGCGGGTTGGGATTCCTGCTGCAGAGGTGTCTCAGGTGGCAGTTGAAGAGCAGCTTTTCGATGAGGACCTGGGTTCTCAGGGGACATCCCAGTGGACTTCAAGCAATGACTTTCCTACCTCGTATAACACATGGGAGACAAACGCGGGTTCTTCTAGTACATCTGAAACTCCCTCATACGCGTCAAGTCGCTATGCTCGTCAAAATCATCGCTGGAGCAAGGGGCCTCCAGACGTTGGAGGTGGGAGTTCTCGTCCATATCGGTCTCGGTATCACCCTGAACAAAAATGATGTGGAACCACGGAACCGTAACCAAGAGGGTCGGAGGAAGAGAGAATGAACGCCTTCGAACTCCTAATATACGGCATCTTCACTATCTCAAACTACGTTCGCGAAGCATGTATTTCGTTAGGGCTCAAAGAGTAAATTAAATCCGTGTGGAGAGATGATATGACGCCCCATTTCATGGCTAGAAGCTCGCATTGGCTTTTTATCGATAGCAAACTATTTACAATAAACATAAAGTACCTTGCGTCATCTAAATATTTCACAGAAATATTAACTGTCATGCAATAGTCCATCGTAGGTTCGATTTAACGTAAGTATGCTATGATGGTTCGTCAGATTCTTTATAGGCATATCGTGATCTACTGCGAATAGCTTTTCCGTATTTCTGTAAATCGAGATGGATTAAAGAAGGCTTCTTATGAAGCTGATGAAAACGTACCCAGAAAAGGAAAGGTATTGGGGTGCAAGCTAATCCCAAGAAGCCAAAAATACTCATCCCCCATGCATCTCCCAATCTTCCGAACATTGTGGGCGCAATGACAGGGAATACGGCGGCAAAAATACTCCTTAATATAATGGTTGACGCGACCGCGCTGAAAGAAAAAGGCTTACTACTTGTTATACCTGCCATGTTCTCGACTGCTTACCTCGCAAAGTATAACTCGTACGCATCCATGAGGTAGGCAGTTGAGCTTTGAAGAATTTGACAGACCCCCATGCCGAAAGGGAAACCGCCTATGATAGGAACGATCCAGTGGACAGGTGGGTCCGCGGTCCTGATAGAGCATGTTTTCAACATGGGAGATCCACCGGAGGTAAGATAACATACCATGCGACCCAGAAGAGTCCAATGGGAACAAGAATACCTGGTTTCAAAGTCAGCTCGAGTGTTTATACCTGGCGAACATGCGATTCACCTCCCCTACAGTATGATAAGTATCCAAGGATCACAGTAGGGGACGAAAGAACTTACATCATTGCGGTGTGAAGGCGACTTGGGAGCATGAAAAGTTGATAAGTATTCAAAGACTACATCGTTAGACTCGGAAACGCTTACGCCTCTGGTGCTGCCCGTCCATTTGGGCTTTTATCCATCGCCCTCCAGTAAAATTTATTCTGAATAGATGCAGTGGCTGTCCCTAGAGATATTCCAGCTCCAAGTCCTAGGTAAGAAAGGCCTGTAGATCCCGCGGACCATCCTCGATGGTTTTCGAATACGATCGGGAAAGCGGAGAATAAAGCGTAAAGAGTCCCGTATACGACTGAGATGTATATTGCGAAAAATAAAACGATTGGCTCAGTGACCAAAAAAGCTACATCGTGGTAAAAAGTTTTCGTTAGAGGCTGGAATGAGGCATACATAATTTTTTTAAAAAAAACACGGACTAAATGGTCTGCTAAGATTGACTCGCATGATTTTTATGAGGGAAGTGGAGCGGCTGATGTCGTGTTTTGACATGTAACGAACCATACCGTTAGAAAGTTTCATGAGGTTCCTCGCTCGTCGCCGCAAGAGAACGGGTGAATACTGGACGGAGTGTAAAAGAAGCCATCGAACCAACCTATTAACCACAACTTACTGTTTCTGGTGCGACAAAAATACCCATGACTAAACTCATCGCACCCAATAATAGCATGAGCCAGAAGTTGAAATGCCAACCCAGTGTAGAATCAGCTACATAACCTCCTACTATTGGACCGATAACTGCAGGCTTATGAGTACGTGTCTATGCCACTCGAGAGATCAAGTACCTGGACCTAGAAACGGGACTGCTGCATAGATTGCCGATGCCATACCTCTTTCGCGAGAGTTGAATATATCTGCTACTACTCCGCCGGCGTTTGTTAAAGCTGATGGTAAAAGATGCGAAGCACATCAGACAATTGAATGAACACGAGAAACATCTAGAAACTCACGCGAAGCACCAAAAATACCTGTAAGTAAACGTATGACAAGGATTGTGGTTATGTTTTGAGCCAGGGCCCCACCGATCTGAAGCGGGGTGTAGAGCCCAACCGTTATAAGAAACACTATGCGCTAAAGTCGTCGTCGCTCTAGTTAATACTGACAGGTATGGTATTGAAACGACGTTACCCGTCCGTAAATCTAAAGAGATCAAAGATAGGACGTTTTCAATTGACCGCCGCAATATAACATAGCGAATAGAACCAACCTCTCCCATTGGCGCGAATAATAGTGGGCTGATATTGACAAGTTGAGTTAAAGGCATGGATGAATACCTTTGGCGCCACATACCCGAGAGCAAATCCCAAAACGTATAACGAGATGCCCAATACGGCTACTTCATCTGATACATGCAAATCGCGTGTAACTCCTTCCAGACCGCCACTGTATGAGCTGCTGCTGAAAGACACGGTAAATGTGGTCAAGGCCAGCTGGTAACAAACGTGTGAACCTCATGGAAGCTTCAAGATCAAGCCAAGCCACTGACCTGTGTGGTGATAATCCACTTGCGCGTTTTTGTCCAGTTGTATGGATTTTCAGGATCATCTTCGTCCCAGCTAACGATATAAGGGTCTTCAGCAGTACCAGAGCCTGGATATCTGCTGCCCTGGCCACTGTCGGTACTGTTTGTGCAATCTTTCTCTGTCCTTTCTTCGACCACTGGGCGCACTGTACCAGGAGAATGTTCGTGAACTGTACTGCCGTCCCAGGAGGATTTCATTTATAGAGGGGATGCAGAGGAGAGTGGAATGAAGAAGGAGACATGCATATTATACGTTTTATATAGACTTGAGATCTTGAGAAAAGAAGCCAACTTCACACACACAGTGCTTACGGTTTCAATGTGATAATTTTTAGAAATTGTTGATTCGGGTGTGAAATCCGAGCTAGTACGTGTAAAGGAAGCGGTTTCGCAAAAGCCAGAGCCTAAAGAGGTTATCGATTATCGCTGGGGATATTCGCGTATTCCATTCCGCCTTACACGGCCAGCCAGTCCATCGAAAAGTAAAACTTTTTCTCTCAAGATGAACGGCCAGTGCAAGTCCCAAATCAGGCAGCTTGACAAGTTATATAAGTCTTTGTGGGCTCACGCTGCCGGAAATTTCCACGGCGCGTTCCATGGATGCAGTCCTCGCGAACACAGTATGTATCAACCCCCATCGACCAAAGCTTATTCCACGTCAAAGGAATGGCTTGGCAAGGCTCAGCGAGGTCGAAAATCTTTTGATTTAGAGGTTATCTGGTTACTGACGTTCTGATACGACATATTAAGAATAGAAAGAAAACACGGCAAAATCTCCGCGGAATCTTGCATCGTGTGCATCAGTTTTGTCACAGCACTGGGTGCCAGTTTGGTGCCGCGCAGCTTGCTCCAGGCCCAGCTTTCTTATACTGTCCGTGGAGATGATCAATGTCACCACAGAGGGCACATCTTCGCATGCAGAAATTTTACCTCGGATAAAGTCTTGTCGAGGTTACAGATACACTGCCGGCGGTTTTGACTGCACAATGTGTTGTTCGGAGGTTGCTTCTTGAAGAAATCCCGCTGAAGATCTGGCGCACAATGGTACGGCACTTTTTCTCGGATGGAGCCGGAACTCATTTGGTGAAGTTATCGAACACAACTCTGCAAACAGGACTGGGAGATATTAGCAATCTTAATCCACTTGGAAGCTGGAAAAAACGGTCGCCACTCATGAGTCCTGTTACCGCGACAAGCCTCTCGCAGACGCGACTTCCATGCATTAAAGCTGTCGCTGCTACGCTAGCGTCGGAATTTGCAAAAGAAACGATGCGAGCAGAGAACCTTTAGGTCTGTCATTACTATTAGAGAAGCAAGAACCCATCTGCGCTACCGGTGAACAAACTAGAATCTTGCATAGGTGCGCTGCCTTGAGCGACGACTCCAATCAAATTTTTTCCGCTTTCGCGGGCGGAGAAAGCACAAGAGATGCATGCCAGGTGGAGTTCTGATTGTGGCTATTGATGTTCAGATAGAATAAGATCTGGAAAAGAATAGATAGTCAAATGACTTGAAGTTCACGTACAATATGCGCATTGCGTATCGTATCTTTCTGACATTTTTCGGTTACAGAATAGACGCTGCAAAACATGAAAAATCTAGAGTTATAAGCCTTGTACGGTACAAGATCAACAGCTGAAGAATTGGAGGAGCATCACAGACTTACCAGAAGTAGAAGAGGCTGGACAAGCCCAGACTCATTGTACACGAGTACAAAAATTTTGTTCAAAGTCCCCAGACTCTACAGAGTTTTTTTGTGAGCAGAGTGCATTACTGATAGACTCTGTATCGAAGCTGTCGAGGTTGTTCAAGTAGGAGAAAAAGTTAAACAGAATTAACTGATCAGATTAAATTTGATCTGAAAGTCACCTGCACCTGATTGGCACAGCCCTGGCCAAGTCTTTGCTCCTGAGTCCTTCCTCTGCTCCTCCTCCTCCCATAAACTTGTTCAAAAAAACTATCTTTTCGCCCTTCTTTCTGTATCTAATCTCTCCAAGCTCAGCTTTTGTTATAATATTCTCATTATCTCACTGTTTCCCCTGGAAAGTCTGGTTCCGAACATTCGCCTCCTGATTGTACTTGTTCTTCCTCCGTAACTTCAACTTGTTTAATCCCGCCTCGCAATGTCCACGCATGGGCCTATAAATGGTGTCAAAATATCTCGTACGTTGTCTTTTATTGCTTTCTTCGGTTCGGACTGCGCTTTGCCTTGGTCATCTGCTCGTCTTCTTGTTTTTCTTCCAGTGCCATGGCTAATGTCTCTCTCCTTCCATCTTCTACGATAGCCATAGATGATCCTTCAAAGGTCGTCAAAGTTATTGCCTCGCACGGCAAGACAGGCGATCATATGGAGATTTCCTACAGCCATAGCAAAGTCATCGGCAATGGCTCTTTCGGTGTTGTTTTCCAAGCACGGATGGTCCCTGCACCAAAGGAAGGCGAGGATATCGCTATTAAGAAGGTTTTGCAGGACAAGCGGTTCAAGGTGTGCAGTTTGCCTCGGTCATCATTTTGACATCAATTACAACTTTTGCTCCTACAGAACCGTGAACTTCAAATCATGCGTCTCGTCTCTCATCCAAACGTCGTCGATCTCCGGGCTTTCTTCTACACCAATGGAGAAAAGGTGAGTTACCATGTTCAACTTTGCGGCATTGGCCGGATCTCAAACAAATTGCAATTCACAGAAGGACGAAGTTTATCTCAACCTCATGCTTGAATACGTTCCCGAAACAGTTTATCGCGCCAGCCGCCACTACACCAAGCTCAAGCAGCCGATGCCTATGCTGCAAATCAAGCTGTACATGTACCAGCTCCTTCGCTCACTGTCGTATATTCATTCAGTCGGAATATGCCATCGAGATATCAAACCACAGAACTTGTTGCTCAATCCGGCCACAGGGGTTCTGAAACTATGTGATTTTGGGTCCGCCAAAATACTCGTCGCTGGCGAGCCCAACGTCAGCTATATCTGCTCAAGATATTATCGTGCACCCGAACTAATTTTTGGTGCGACCAACTACACTACCAACATTGGTATGCTATTCGCTAGTGCGGTTTTCAGTTTGATTAACTACAGCCATTATAGACATTTGGTCCACGGGTTGTGTTATGGCAGAGTTGATGCTCGGGCAGCCGTTGTTCCCTGGTGAGAGCGGTATTGACCAGCTGGTGGAGATCATCAAGATACTGGGTACACCTTCGAGGGAGCAGATCAAAACGATGAACCCCAACTACATGGAACACAAGTTCCCACAAATCAAGCCCCATCCATTCTCAAAGGTGAGTCAAGGTTTCGTTGCTTTAGGTCATATCTCATTTGTTCATCGTTACGCACAGGTTTTCCGGCCCAGAACCCCTCCCGAGGCTATTGACTTGGTCTCCAAGCTGTTGGAGTACACACCAGGGGCCAGACTTAGTTCAGTTGAGGCCATGGTTCATCCATTCTTTGACGAGCTGAGAGTTGAGGGCGCAAGAATGCCCAATGGAAAGGAATTCCCCCCACTCTTCAATTTCACTCGTGAGGGTCAGTTGAACGAAATTGTTGGCTGTGGTCTTGGTACTTACCTCCTTTTACAGAACTTTCCGTCCGTCCTGACCTCATCCGTCGGCTTGTGCCACCTCACTGCGAATCCGAGTTGGCATCACGAAACATTGTGCTGGACAATTTTGTGCCAATACCTCTTGAAGATATGAGAATAACGTTGGACTGAGCGCAGACCCTCGTCACAACGAGCCATTGTATGGCTAATACTTGTTCTTTGTGCCACCAGTTTTTTTTTTTCCTTTTCTTTATCGTTTGCGTAGTGTTTGAAATTATGTATTCAACGACGAGGAGGTATATCAGCGTGAAACATATTGAATGCGGATTGCGAGTGAATGACTAGAAATTACACGCCAGCGTCAGTTGCAAGTTTGTAAACGTAATGGAACGTCAATTGCGCCATATTTCGCTTTTTGAAGTATATCATTCATGCTTTGCCTTCTTATTCGCATTCATTTCCTGTAAACACACACAGCCTATCATGCCATCTTCCTTTAAACCATCGTCATCTACACTGTGCGACACATTACCTGCAGCGAGGTTGTCCAAAGACATTGATAGTTCGATGAACGGAACAAAGCTTGTCTCCGACAGTGTGCGGCCGACCATGATCAAGGAACCGCTTCGACCAGCATCTCCGCTCCAGCAGCCACCAGGGAGGAAATTATGTGTGAGGCATCAGCGGATGGCTGACGAAGGAACTAATCTAAAACTGCAACATGTACGCACACGACTTTTGCTTTTACTTCATCTATTTACTGACTTTCAACAGTCTCTCGATGCATTATCGCTAGAGGAACGGGAAGCAGTCAATGCAATATGGTCCAATTTCTCATCGTCGTCGCATCCCCGTCGTGCGCTTATCCTCCAGGGTCTCCTGACAATGTGTTGCTTTTCACAATTGTCTCTGCTCACAGAGCAATTGTCTCATCTTATTCGCATCGATCCCTTTACCGTCCTCCCTCGTGAAATCTCGCTCAAAGTCCTCGGATATCTCGATGCCACATCGCTATGTCGTGCTGCACAAGTCACGAAAAAGTGGAAAAGTTTGGCAGACGATGATATTTTATGGCGTGGCATTTGCGAGCAGCATATTGGACAGAAATGTCACAAATGTGGCTGGGGTCTGCCAGTACTGGAGAAGAAGAGGACATATCATCATCAGCCAATGTCACCTTGTCCATCTCCCGACCTATCGTCGCTCAAGAGGTCATTAGATGAATCAATTGATCCAGTTGCTCCGCCTTTGAAGCGACAAAGATCAGACGTCTCATCTGACATTGATCCTGACCTGTCTTCCTCGTCTTCCCTGCTTACCACGAGAACAAACACTGCGACCACGCGCCCTTGGAAACACGTTTACAGTGAGCGGATGACTATAGAGAGAAACTGGCGTCGCGGCCGTTGTACTGTCCGGACCCTCAAAGGACACACAGATGGCGTCATGTGTCTCCAATATAGCGAGACCCTATCATCCCCGTCATTTCCTGTTCTCATCACTGGATCGTACGATCGCACCGTTCGGGTATGGAATTTGGAGACGGGAGTCGAATTGCACTGTCTTAAAGGACACACGAGAGCTATCCGAGCTTTACAGTTTGACGATGTCAAGCTGATTACAGGCAGCATGGACACAACCATCAAAGTATGGGATTGGCGGAGAGGTCGGTGCATTCGGACCTTGACAGGCCACAGCGAAGGAGTGGTCTGTCTCAATTTTGACTCGAATGTTCTTGCTAGTGGAAGCGTCGATACTACCATCAAGGTCTGGAACCTTCGCACTGGCGGAGCTTTCACCTTACGAGGACATCAGGACTGGGTGAATTCAGTTCAATTGTGGGATTCTTTAAAAACTGGTCAGTCCTCGGCCTCTTCCCCGACCCCTGTGTTCGACGTCCCAGGCTGTGGTGCTCCGCAAATAGACCCAGGAAAGATGCTTTTCTCTGCATCGGACGACGGTACCATCAGGCTTTGGGATCTCACGCTCCGTACATGCATAAAACAGTTCACTGGGCATGTCGGGCAAGTTCAGAGCCTCAAGCTGCTTTTCGCGGAAACATGCAAGGAACCGTCGGACTTGGAAATGACAGATTCTGATCAAGAAGAACGTACACTGAACCATATCACCGCACTGTCACCCCCTCCTAATACACCATCCTTAGCATCCACTTCCACGGCCAGCTTGGAACCTCCGTCACCGATTACTTCAAATTCTAAAATGCCGCTACTGGTTTCTGGGAGCCTAGATAATACTTCGAAGATCTGGGATATAGAAACAGGACAAGCTGTTCAAACTTTTTTTGGTCACATTGAAGGTGTGTGGAGCGTGGCTGTAGACAAGATGAGACTTGTTAGTGGTAGCCATGACCGTACGATCAAGGTGAGTTGCTGGTACAATTTTTTTTGATGACTCTGTGCTTACAGTTTGCTATAGGTCTGGACCCGTGATGAAGGTCGTTGTATTTCTACTCTTGTAGGTCATACTGCCGCCGTGAGCTGCGTCGCTCTAGGTGAAGACAAGATTATCTCCGGTAGTGATGACTGTGATGTCAAAATTTGGAGCTTTAGCGGCTGAGCTGCTTTCGTGTACATTCCTCGCGCATATACCTTATCCATCCTCTCGCTAGACTTACTGTATATCCATTTGTTTATGTAACTTATCCCATAAACGTTGCTGAATGTTATCCAAACTTGCTTTCTCGATTAGCTGTCGGACCCAAAAAGTATAAGCGTGAATTTCAAACGCAAAGAATAGCTTTGACTTTCCCAATATATCTAAGATACTATAGCCAGCTTAACCAAGTTATGTCTTTTGCTCAAAGATTGCAAATTAAGGATCTTCACATGCTACTTCCTCCAAAGTTTCTCGAGCTCACAATTTTGTGGATAGTGGTTTACGGTTGTGAGTATCAGGTTACCCAGCAAAGGGCCTTGGATAACCAAAAGCTCGTGAGCGCTGGTTGACGGAGAGGTTCGAGGATGTAAAGTGAATCTTATGCATGTGCATGTGCACTTGTAACAAAGATATCCTTGGAATGTGAAGTACAAGGCTCATGTTTAAAATCAAAGTCAGGGCTAGTCAGGGTCAGAATTGACCAGCGCATCCGCCAGTCTACTTTATTTGACTTCTTCTATAGAATTGCTGTGAATACTGGCCTGTTCGAGCACAGCAGACACCCAGACACAAGCATCGCTCGTTTAAAATATTTTTCGGGGTAAATACTCAGTGAGCGGAATGCAAAAGTAACACAACAAATATATACTATATAGTATAAACATGACTTCCTGCTTCTTCCTACTCAAAGTAAAAGATACACTGAGTAGATCTTGTGAAAAGCCAAATTTCAAACGCAAAGGACAGCTTTGACTCTTCTAGTATAGGTAAGCGGTTTCCACGGTCTGTTTTTGGGCTGCTAAACTTCAACCACCAACACGCTCGTTTTCTATCTCTAACCCGCCGCTCTTTTCTTTGCTGACAGTAATGTCCTCCCGTATAATGCCCGATGTCTTTGTCTTTCCGCCAGAAGAAGATAATGACGAACCGTTTTGCTGCTTCAACGCTGCAGATCCCTTAGAACTCACCGAAGAAGACCTTGCATGCTCAGGCTCTGCTCTGGAAATGATTTCTAATCAGTTTTCCAGCCCTGATTCTCCCGTATTTCGTCGTTCAGACCCGGCCAACGGCGGTATAGTCATGCCCAAGAGAAGCTGTAGCAGGACAATACAGCAGCAATACGAGGATCCAGACATGACTATTCGAGGTCCAGGAGATGACTCTGAAATCATTGAAATCATAAAAGTCAGACGACACAAACAAGATGATACTCGCCAGCTTCCTCCTTCCGTTTCTGAACCGGCGTTTAAACCCTCGAAATCATTTAAATCTCGAGCGTCTAGAGCGTTCAGCTCTATCAAGAACGTCGGTCGCTCAGTGTCTCGCAGTCGAATACCTGTAACAGACGTCGCGGAGCCCCGTGCACCGAGCCCTGCGCCCTCGAGACGAGGTTTCTCTTCGCTTTTCAGCCATTCACCTTCCCTCAGATCACGCTCTTCATTCGACTCATTTAATGACCCCCCACCATCTCCGTCCATTGAACCGTCGTCTTCAGAATCCATTGACATCCGGCTGCATTCTCCTTCGTCGTCGGCAGAAATGCAAGGTTTTGTTCCATACCCCGACAGCGAGGACGACGAGGACGAGGATGATGGCCAGTTAGACCAAGTTCATACTACCCCACGCGCGTCACGCACTTTGCCTACACCTATACCACCTAAACTCAGCCGTCGCCGTTTTTCCGTCCTGAGCCTTTTCTCTGCTTCGAAGGAGTCTGAATTCTCTGATGCAGGACCCACCACTCCTACTCTTCCACCGAGCATGTCCCGGGATTCCCTCGGTCCTACTAGGACAGATTCTACAGAATCATCAACTTCTTCCTCCTCAGGGCCCACGACTCCTGTAGACGAGACTTTCCCCCAATCCCTACCAAATCGTCCCTCTATCTCTCTGCTCAAAAGACTTCCGTCTTTCAGCAGGAGTCCCAGAAACACGAGGGTGGCCAAGCCCGAGTCGCCGGCTCTCGAAGTAGAAGCCGATGACCCTAGTTTCGGTGAGATACGACTGGATTCTTTACATTTTGATGAGTTGTCTTTCGACGCCACGAGGTTCTAATGCTTATGGTTGTTATAAAATCACATCTCTTGGTTTATGATCATTCTTTCCTTGTACATTGGCCCAGTGCCCGTTATCCCAATTACTATATTTGCATTCATGGTACATACATATCTTCAGGATCTCTTACATTGATAATCTTTGCATATGAGAAAGAAAATCGAGTTATCAAATCAATCGCATGATGCGAAATAAGTTACAAGGGAGATACGTGGGTATCAATACTTTTCAGTGAGAACTAGAACAGGTCAGCTTCAGCTCAAACAGCTGGAAAAAAAAAACACGTACTCAGTGTAACTAATGACGTCCAACCGGTGAACGGGTGACTTCAAGACACATTAGCTTAGAATTCGGTTGAAAGAACCTGTTTATTCACCTGCGCATTACCGTGTCCAGTGTTGGGATCGTATTGCTCCCATACATACCCTGTGCGCTCGTATTCCTGAATTACAAAAATGAGTTTCTATGTATACGCGAATAGACAAAAGAAATTTACCCTGAACACATTATCAACAATATTCTTCCTTAACTCGCGATAGATCTCCTGAGCCCGCAATTTGTACGGTCCATCCTCAACTGCATACTTGTTGTAAAGCGCTCCGAGAGTCAAGTAGTTCATCTGCACCCAAACAGGACCCTTCCAATAATTTTCGCCAGTCCCATATTCTGGATGAGACGCCGACAGGCTACGGAGTCCGTAATCGGACCACAGATGCTCTGGGTCATGGACCATGTCAAGAGTGGCGCCAAGATGAGGCGAGTCTGGCGGAAGAAGAGCGAGCATGAAGGGGAAGAGGGACAGATAACCTTTATGGCATACGTGATACGATTCATCTGCAGAGAAATGAGAGCCTGAAAGAAAAAACTATACTATAGCTCACCGTCATCATCCACGTTAAGGTCACAGTACATTTTTTTTTCCTCGTTCCAGTGCAAGTCTGACAGTATAAGATAGGTGACGATGATGAAAGCCAAACTGCTCACCCTCAATATTGTCCAAAATGGCTTTTTCAATTTCACTATAGGATATTGCATCGTCGGTTTCCCCAATAAATTCCGAGATCTCTCTCATCGTTCTCGAGAATAACGCCATCCACGAAATCAGATCCAAGTGCAGTTCACCAGCGTGAGGAGGTCCTCTGGGGTAGTCGTCCATACCACTTGTAAGTACATGCTTACCAGATCTTCCTCTCCAACGGTAAGCCTCAGTGCGCGATCTAGCCTTGCGAGCATATTGCTTAATCTGTCCACGCTGAGTGCGACGGAACCAATCATAATGTCGTTTGAGCGGTTTGTAGATACCTTTCAAAAACGTAGTTGCAACCTCTGGGCTCAACGAGCGGCTACCGGGTTCGGAATCCGCCACCGAGAAAGGAGTCTGAGACGCGCCCATACCAAAGTCCATACCAAGGTCTGCGTCTGAGGGACCAGAGGCCGCTTTGACTCGGTTGATAAATGCAGTAATAGCGACAGTAAGTGTTGGAGGGTTGGCGTAATTGGGAACTTGGGTTAAGAATTCGGCTGGGACCTGGAAAATAACAACACGTTTAACGCAGTCAGACGAGGGACAAGAAACGGCTGCATACCTTGCTACGGGCTTCCTCTCCCAGAATCTGTTCGCGAGCTACCCAACCATTTTCATCGATAAGATCGATCCAGTCCTTTAGTATTTCAAGCCTGCGAGAAACGTGAATTTGTGCCGGACAGCAGAAGTAGTAACGCTACTCGCCCGAAGTCGTCGTCCCATGCACCGATATGGAGTAAGTGAAAACCTTCATCCCTAAAGAAGAGTATAGGCAAAGGAGGTAAGGTAAATTTAATTCCTCACCAATAGAACCCTCGGGGAAAAAAGCTTCGGCTTGGAGTCGCTGTAAGCAGTTTCTTGGGCTCAGTCAATCTTGGGCCTCTTACTCCGTCATTATCTAAACCGTCCTCCCCCTCGTCCTCTTCATCCCACTCGTAAGAGAATTTTTCGTTGATAATCGAAGTTCCGTAAAAGTAACCTACGCCACCGATGAGATTTGACGTGATGGCCTGAGAAAATGCTTCCAGTGAATCCTGTCGGCTGGACGAATAGTCCGAAGGGATTGGAAATATTCTTTTGAAACGCTGATCGAAGGCTGCAGCGAGAGCAGGAATACCTTCGTCAAGAGTCGAAGCTGTAAAGATATAAAGGATGAGACTACATATATACAGGGAGTTACAGAGAGTGCATTTGAGACTCACAGCTAAGCTTTTGATTGGAGCTTGAACTTTCGTAGAATACATCAAACTGGAATTCACCATCGAAAATTTTCTGAACGGCGTAAAGATTGCTTCCAGAATACACTTCGTCAGGTAATTGAAGGATGTAAGATGGGTCAGGAACACCAGCGCCAGGATCGCGATAGGGAGCAACAACTTCTTGCGCTCTCTGGAGAAGTCTCTGCATGATGTACTCTTTGGAAATTTTTCAGTTCAGTGGGGAAAGCTGAAGCAGTCATCCGTACCTTTAGCTTGCCATATACTTCCGGCTGGAACTGGTTGTCCCAAGAAGTGAGTCTTTCCAGCCCTGTTTTGGAAAACTTCATAGTGGATTCCGCCGGAAGGTGAAACGTTATTTGGGCCTTCATAACATTAGAATTGTATTAGAATCGTATGATTTTTTGACACCTACCGTCAACAATACGGAAAACGAAGTCATCCAACTCTGGTGTGGATCCAGTGAACTTAACTTCGTCGCCCTCCAAACCCTATCAACAGACATAATTAAGCCACAGTGACGACCATTGGAACAGATCCTGCGCACGTTTTCTTCTTCGTCTGTATCCATATCAAGCCCACCAAGACCTTCAAGACCGAGGTAGAATATTGTAGATATTCTGGAGGGGATCACTGTGCCAAAATTGAATTATTACTGGCCTTTGCAAGGCCTAGAGGACGTACATGGATCTAGAGGTTCCCCTTTGATTCTTGCAGCCCAGTTTCCTCCATCATCCCCACCTGCAACCTTCAAGAACTCAGTAGTAATCTGAACGTTATTCTTGGCGTCCTTGATGACTTGAATCCCGCCTTCGCGTGCATCGTATTTGGTCCAGGTGTAGGACTGTAGTTGGTCTCCCTGATCACAGGCATGACGGGTTTCTAGGGTTCAAAGTATGTCAAGTAACAGTTCAGTAATTCGAAAGAAGCTACGCACGATATACAGAAGTATAATCCTGAGTGCCGAACCACATAAGACCAGTCAAAAGTGACTGGGGAATTCTCGGACGAATGCCAAAGTAAAGATTTGGACGATATGCGCCCCATAGCAAAGTATCATTTGCCGAAGAAGAAAGTGCTGCAGGCGCCAGAGATAGCAGCACAAGCCATGGCAGTTGCATGGTAAGTCGGAAACGCCAGGTAAGTCGAAAATGCCACGTCGCGACGCGACAACAATTGAACAACGACCGGGCCGAACCAACAGGGGCTTCGATCAAAGCTGTTCTTACAAACCTCCACGCAGAATCAAACGGAAACCTGCTGAATTGCGAACTCAGAGTGCTCGCTGCTGTCTATTTTGGTTTATTCTGGCGCGCACGCTATCCCAAAACGCTATGGGTTTCCCCCGGGTTAAGAGCTAGAATCTGCTGCGCCTTCATGTGATCGATGTTCCAAAGTTTTGTGAATTCACATATTATTCACTGATGTGATACTTTATCACAATTTTGCCCTACGCCCTTATTGCTAAGGTGGAGGTACAACTCTTAACTTTCGTCTCAAACCACAATGCTACACGCCCGAGTCAATGATGTATGCGACCTACAACTTGTATCCATTAAAGACCATAATTCTGGGGCAAGGAACGCTGAGGATGCCAGTGAAGTAAAGGCGAATTCTGGCTCCTCAAAACTTCCTGAAACTAGTAGAAACAGGTCAGGTATACTTCAAGTACCACAAGATGAACTTCAATGTGAGTTTTATTCATGGTTACGACCCACATCGACGTTTACAATCCGAGCAGCAGATATTTACTCAGAAGAAGAGTGTATAACCCTTGCACATTCTCTAAATAGCAGCATTCAGCGAGTCAGCGCCTCTATTGTCAACGCCTGCTGGACATCTCACACTACTCAAAACTTCCTCAAGGAAGATATAGCTTCCATTCAGAGCTTAATCCCGAAGATTGGTGAATGGACATTCAACTTTCTCTTCGACGTGAAAAAACCTCCACTGGCATGGATACGCATATGTTATGCAATGTGCCATACAAGCAACACTTGCTGCTCTCTGTGAACAGATCATCAGTCTGTGGTCCTTCAACAAAGAGGAACACACAACCCTACTTAGCATCTATACTTCGATGCGGGAGAACATGAATAAAACCAGTATGACCTAGTATACTTGTACCACACCTTAGTAAACTGATCGCGTATGTCCACTTTAGTAACACCAGTCTTGACTGGAACATGGCGAGCTCTCACAAGAACCCACACGAAAATTCCGGCATACCACCCGCTCAGATCTGTAGCACTTCAATCATTTGCCGAAGAGACAGCCAAAATCCTCGTTCTTTGTAGGAGCCCATGGACACTAGATGATGCTCAAGGAATTGTACGAGATTACTTCTCAACAGAGCTGTCCGACCTATACGACTGCTGTTTTCGTTTGGACAGAGTCGCGTATGAAGGGATTGGCTCCTTTGACGTTGAGGTCTTTCTAAATAAGCCTGGAGACATATATGAAGCTGAGTGCATGTACGAGGTCGAAGCAGGATCGGACATGGAAAAAGACCAACAGAATGGCAAGAGTACGGAAATTGCATTTTCATGCAGATTAGGATTGTACAAAGTCGAGAGTAGATCAGGAGCTCCTCCTGGATCAGCCTTACAAGAAGTCATCCTCCTAAAGGCCGGGATCCATCTGACTAGTCTATTCTCTACCTTTGAAAGCACCGCATAATCATGACTCGTCAACCGCGTCTTGATTCTAAATAAACTTGTACTATCTTTGTATCATTTGAACCAAATTTGAACCTATACTCGTGCTCATTTGATTTGAAAGCTCGAAGAAAAATTATAAGATCAATACTTATACTGTACTTTAAATTCTATCAAAACGGTTCAAGACCTAGTAAGCCTTGGCAAGCACCTTCTACATCAACTATCTAAAGCACTTTGAGGCCAGTAAGTAAAATTACTACTATGCACTCACCTCTTTGGGAGCATTCACTGATAGAACAACAGGATACTCCTCCCCAACAAGAACTTCATCCTACCGTGACAATGAGCAAAACATATACAATTTAAGACTATAGGCCGTACCTCAATACGTATACCGAGATTATGATATTGCTTTGGGAAAGCCGGAGAGGGAGGGACATAGATTCCTGGTTCAACTGTGACAACCATACCAGCCTTGAGTCTACGACATATCAGTGACTATTGGTGAATTTCCAGCATTGAGCATACACATACGCTCCACTCCGTGAAAACATGTCTGATTCATGTAGATCTAGAGTAAACCAGTAAGTAGCTTGATGACAAATTGGAATTTAATCTACCAATGCCAATAGGGTGACTGATAAAATGGGGATACAACCGTTCAATATCTCCCAGTTGAAGCTGAAATCCAAGCTGAAGCAATTCCTGTCGGAGAAGGTCGCAGGATTTCCGATGTAGGTCATACATAGTCATATTGGATCCTTCGTGACACATAGACACCAAAGCCTTCTGAACCGATAAGACTGCAGCATAGAGCTCCCTTTGGGGCGCAGTAAAGGTACCATTGGCGGGATAGGTTCGCGCTACGATACGATAATCAAAACCAACTCAATGCACATCGATGAATATTTTTCATACTGATATCCGATGCGTAGCCACTGGTAGAACGAGAACAAACAGATGTCAGCTATACTGCTTCAGCAGTAGGTCTACTCACTTGTACTCGCAGCCAGCATCAATGAGAATTAGTTCACCTTGGGATACAAGTTGATTGTTGTGAGTATAATGTATCGTAAGAGCGTTAGGCCTGGGCACAGAGTCAAGATAGAAGCTTCTATGTAGGGTGAGGGTACCTACCCAGAAGCTACAACAGGAACATAAGCCAGACGCTGTGCTCCTGAAAGAGAGCAAAGATAGTTGAAGTGGGCAGCCAAAGTAGCTTCCGATAATCCAGGGCGTGTGAAGCGCATTGTCTATGGGCTATCAAGGACTATGAAATGCAGACGCTGCAATACAAGCGTACCTTAGCATGAGCTCTTCCACTAATGTCTGCAGCAGCCCTCATTAGCTTTTGTTCAGCAGGACTCTTTATTGCTCGCAGGCGTCCTATCTCAGGTGATAAAGGTTTGGGCCGTGATTTTCCCAACGAATCAAGAACAATGTCAGTTTCTGAGGGACCGTTAAGGTATTTGAGAAGGGATTTCGTAGTCGCCTTTGATGACCGTTGCATTCGAGAGGCAGGAAGGTCAAGATAGATATTAGAGTATTGATACACGATGGAGCGAAGATAGGTTGAAAATTCTTTCCAGTGTCGCGCGTCATCGGCTCGGAATATTTGACATGCATCGGTAAAGGTCGTACTTGCACCATCCCATTGCTCCTTGGCAGCGTTCGCACCAGATGAGAACAGGGTCATACGATACCCACGAGCGGAATTGTTCTTTTCTGAGCTTTTATTCGGAAACAGAGCCGGAAACGACAGAAAATCGCGTACCTAGGATTACCGCGGAATCGGGCTCCTCGAAACCAGTAAGATACCAAAAATCAGAGGCTTGTCGAAACTTGTAGCTTGAGATAGAGTAGGTAAAAGGAGAGCCAGACGTTTGGAATAGCTCACAAGATTTCTGGTCATATGTTGAATGAGTGGAAACCAAAGCTTGATGCAAAATACGACGCACTTCCGCTCATGTACTTGATAGAACCGGCTGGTAAGACAACTACGCTGTTATCAGGAAGGCGCTCCATGAGCCTTCGTCTTCGGTCCTCATATTCTTCGGAAGTTATTCCGGGAGTTAGCTCATTCGGCTTGACTGCGAAGAAGAAAGTTATTAGTCGGGTAAAGCAGTTGGTGATTTGAAAACATGCTGAGATGGGGATGTGATTTGAATAGTGGTTGACCATATACTGAGGGTTTTAATGTATGTTGGACTTCTGTAGCATAGCAGCGCGAGTTAGAAGCATAGAGCAAAGCTCTGTTCCGTAGAAACATAAGGAAAAGAAAAACAAGCGCCCAACGTGCCGTTTATGATTCGACGTCATTAATCTTTGACCGCATCGTCCTTTTTCACTCGTCCATATCGATCCCCAAGCTTTGAAATCCTCGTTACACATTCTTAGGACACGCAACCCGAAGGTTGTACTGAGCGATTTTGGTTACAACGGCTATCCAGTTCGTCTGGACTCTGTAATACTCAAAGTTGATGATAGGTATCAGACTACACAGCAGCTAGAATGTCGAGATCTCGTGCAAAAGGCACCTTTGAGTTGTACAAGTAAACCTCAGGCTCAACTTTATCCTGCAAGCCCATTCGGAGGTCCAGCATACAAGCACTGATTTTTGAGCATAGGCTCTAGTCGCTTATGTACAACGCTTCCAGGTGAAGAATCACTATCACTGAATTCGAATGTTGAAGCTTGGTTTGAACTTGATGCAGTACTGTCAAAGAGGCACAGCGACCTAAACGCTCCATTTAGAAGCGACGCGTCGCCCATATTTTTGGGGAGGAAGGTTCAATGTCCTGGTTATTTACGACACGTACAGAGTTGTCTCAGGATATATTTTGAATTTTACGAGCTCTGTTTATCGACTAGGATGTTCTCAAATACACTGCAGCGTTGAGTAATATACCATACAAAATAAGTATTATAACAAGAAATGGACCGCAGAGTTTGATATTTGACCATGAATAGCCTAACCTTCCTTCAAACTATCGTAGCTGTCGTAGAGAGCAGGCAGAGCCTGCTCTCTAGTTCCCTCAATCTTCCATCCGTCCACAAAGTCTAAGGATAAATGTAGGGTGAATCTACAAAGACCGTATCGGAGCTGCTGTCCCTTTTTCTGACGCTGTTCGCAGACTGGAAGAAGTTGAGTAACCAAACTTGAATTGAGACGGGGACCTAACCTGTAATCATCTCCATTCTGCGTGATATACCGCACCCAAGGCAAAGCCTGGTATCCAGACTTTTCGACGATTTTCAGATATCGCACCTGAGCTACGTCAATGACCAGCTACAAGGCATAGGAATCGGCTGACCTGGATTCCCGACACAGTGAAGTACGGTATTTCAAACTTGACCGTGATAGGTGCACGGGGAGGTGGATCGTTCTCGTTCTTGACACTAGGCAGCCCAAAGTGTGCTCGCATGAGGAATTCTTTGCCACCTGCAAGCTGTTTAATTTTCCAGACGAAGGCGGACTTGTCGGGAGCATATTGAACAGAGCCCGTTGATGCCTGAAGAATCACGGTAAATGTAGCTCACCGCAAAGAACAAGCAGACGTACTCTAAATTTGGGAGAGTCAGCGTCATCAGGAACTGGAACGTATATTTCAACGTTGTTCGCAGTCGAGCGTCTTTTAAACTGAGCTACAACTTTAACCATGTATTCAACCTGAAGCAGGGTGAGACAGAAAATTGTCGGGTTAGGAATAAGCGTACTCTTGAACCTCGATGACTCTCAACAGCAGCTTCAACCCAAATTAATGGCTTGACCGGCGTGGAAATACGGTAGCTCATCAACTGAAAAACAGTTTATGTCAGACAAGGTTCAGATCGACTCGCAAACAGTGATACTTTCCTCAAATTCACCATCTGGGGGAATGAAGGAGATTGTACGATCATTTTCAAACCGCGCCAAACGAACACACTGGTGAAATTTGACGTCTTCCATTTCAATGGATTTTCCTCGAGCAGCTGTGAATTAAGATATAGAAGATAGAGGGCAAGGAGAATAATTATGCACGCACTCTTCCCTGTGCTCTCAAACATAACCTTGTCATTCAGTCCAAGCCTAAGCTCTGGCATTCCCGAAAGATAACACTTCATTTTGACAGCACCGAGAATTTCAGAACGAATGACGGTACCCGAAGTATTGACCTATATAGTGGAATCAGTTTCTGCCCACAAAGCGTACACGTCGCAACTCACGAGCAGATTGACGCTTTCTACAACATCCAAAAATACCTCATTCTTTCTGTACTTGATGCCTTCCGATCGCCAGGAAACCGCGTTGGTGACAGCAATTGGAGGTCTGACTTGAATCTCGAGCTTGTGAGATTCCTGCGTGATATATTCTTGAAGAATTTTGCTCTCTGTCGTTTGCGGAAATCCAAAGTCCATCATCTCATCCATAAGTTCATATATAATGACAAAGTTGTCCCGTATGGACTCTTCCTCGAGTTCTTTAAAGTATTCGACCTGTAGATGGCTCAGAAAAGGCCAGGATATCAGTGGAATGTTCATACTAGAACTTGACTCAGTCGATGTAGGAAGATGATGATTTCGGCGGCATTCGAGTTTCTTCTGGACAATGCGAGGACTACAGTTCGAGTAAATGATCACGAATAGAGGAATACTAGAAATATACGCACGATATAAGTTTGAATGTCTAATGTGCAGGTAATTGACTCCTTCCCTCGAAAAACATGGCGTTACTTGCTGACCCTCTTCCTCAATGTCAAGTATTATAGGCAGAAAACGTTCGACGAATGAAGGCGGAACGTCATCTCGATAAGAGCGTTGTATCAAAGGTTTTCCTTTGAGATCAAGAATGGCAATAAGAGAGGCCATGTAGAGAGAAAGAAGTGACACGAAATTGGCGCTCAATTGGCGCTTATTTTATTCTATGTAACATTCTGGATAACTAAAAAATATGTTAACAGCAGTAGAAGCATAGAAGCACCAAGATCCACAAGCGAGCAAGCTTTGAGAGACTGGTCTGTTTCCAAAAATGCCTGACTGAATGGATTCAGACAAATGCAGACCTCAACATACCTCATGGCCCTGCAAAGATCAACTTTCGCAATTCCGAGCGCATCTTAATCCTGATCAGTCTGGTCTCTTGGTCGGTATTTGATTCCTCTGCTCTCCAATTCAGCCTCTACGTCCTCCGGAACTCGACCTTTGACACGGACAGCGTACATTCCACGAGCATACTTTGCTATCAAATCAAATGAGAATAGAGCCAGATTTGACGCGACAATTTACACACAAATTCGCTGCCATCGACCAACCCAGCTTGTTTCAGGATCTATCACTGCAATGACTCCATCGAAGTAGGAGGTGGTACAAGCGAGAATACGGTCTGGGCTATCTTTCAACTACAAGGATGAATAGATTTTTGTGATATTAGATTGTCTCATCTACCTGAAGGATTTCTTCACAATTTGGGCAGCCAATACTTCGAAAGTCTGAAGATGTTTGAATGATAGAGCAAAGAAGACATGCACGTAAATGTCTGCTTTTTGTTGGAGGAATAATCGCAGCAGTAGCGTCGCTCATGGTGGTTACAATTATCAGGTTTAGACGCCCGCAGCGGTCCCGAGTTCCGAGTCCGTGCCGTACCTTAGCCTACTTACGTTTAACTTTGCAACCAACTGCAGCTGGTCTTTGGCTCTTGCTCTCTTAATCTTTCTTTTCACCTCACATGAAAAATGTTGGACAGCAGATGACTTCGGGTATTGTACAATCTCTCGTCTTTTCCTTTTTTCTATCTTATATTTTGCAGGCGCTCTATCTGGCTTGACTTCAACGATGGCCTTGCAACCGTGTACGCTTTAGAGGCTTATTGAATCTTGTTTCGTCATCGAAATATGTTGTAGTTGACCTCCTGAAGACTCGACTGCAACAAGGAGACAGTGCCAACCATCGCAAGTATGTGTTATTACGATCAAATTGTTGGGATAAGTCAGAACCATACTTCTAGCGTGTCGATTTTAAAGGCTACAAAAGAGGTGCTAGAATCAAATGGAATGCGTGGACTGTGGAGAGGAACTACCCCTTCTCTTATGCGGTACGTCGAATGCTCCTTTGCAGTACGATTATATGCCTGAATCGTTGTAGTAACGTGCCCGGAGTTGCTATGTACATGACTTGCTTAACCCAGCTTCGATCTGTCATGGCCTCATCCCGCTACTTCACTGTACCGCCTGTCCAGGATCGCTCAAACGCTTCACACGCTTCCGTATTACCAAAGCTCACAAACACTGGAAATCTTGTTGCAGGTGCTACAACTAGAGTGGCTGTAGGACTCTTGATGAATCCTCTCACATTACTGAAAGCGAGATTTGAGGTAGGCCTGACCTCGAGATCCAGAGACTCAGTTGCGCTAAAGTAGACCTGAAGAGTAACATTTACGCGTATCAAACACTTTCTGGCGCGTTGGCTTCCCTAGTACGATCGGGCCCTACTGAACTATTACGAGGCGCATCTGCCGCCTCACTGCGAGACGCTCCTTATGCCGGAATATTCGTCGTGTTCTACGAGGGTTTCAAACGCAATGCATGCAAGTAATCATACCTCACCTTTGGTTCTGCTAGTGACGTGTTTTTTTCCTGGTAGTTCTCATCATTGAACCTAGTTCTAGTAGCCAGTCTTCAATATTACATAGCGCCTCAGCCGCAGCCGCCGGTGCCCTCGCCACTCTGGCTACCCATCCCTTTGATGTCGTGAAGGTATGACTGTACTGTTCCCTCTAATAACCGTTATTCCTGCTAAAGTTTTCTAGACCAAACTTCAGGTGCGCACTGAGAATCAATACCACGGTTTCATATCGACGGTAAAGACAATCTGGAAAGTGTGTATTTTCTTCCGTCGCGTTCAATCTTCAAATCGAGGTGATTTTTTTCTAGCACCGTGGTGTGCGTGGTTATTTCGATGGAGCCTCACTTAGGTTGTCTAGAAAAGTACTTAGCTCTGCTATTGGATGGGCGGTCTACGAATTCATATTAATGACTATCTGGACTTGAAACATGCCTTATAATCCCAGCCCAGGACAGCTACATGTAGTTAAATATACTAATATAGCACACCGCTGTTACTTCACTTGTAGCATAGCATAGATCACAATTATCGATTATTCGAAAAGTTCACCGGCGCTAACTAATATACCTCGGTAGTCCGACTCAATGCTTTCTCATTTCTGAATCTCTAGGCCCCCTCTAAAGGAAGAAATTATATCTCTCCGCGGTACGCTTCAGAGCCGAATTATCACTTGACATTGCGCGCACGGATCCGAACTCGATTATTCCTTAGGTTTCTTCTAACGTTGTTGAGGACCTTTCATCTGTTTAAACCTAACCTTACGATTTAATCGCGTCTAAGAGGTCCCTGAAGCTTGATTTCACTGGCCCCACGAAGCCAAGCTCTCTGTTCTGAACTCCGCCTATGGACTTCTGCGGTAATTTAGGTGAAAACTGTCCGATTTCTACAGCGTTCCGCTAGCTTCTTAGCTTTAGTTCTCTGTCATGTCTGCTAATTCGTGCGCACCCGATATGTAGAGGATTATTTGCCTTTGGGCTACGGTTTAAAAGCAAACCCTGGAGGATTCATTTTTTTCCAGCTCGTCCTGCAATGCACAGTGTTTATCTACTCTCGATCGTGGGCATTTCCATCCTGTCCTCTGTCGTTAGTTCTTCACCTCCGAGGTTTCGATTATTCTGTGAAACAAATTTTGCAGACCGCTGGAACGACGCTACGAACTCGTACGCCGACAGTCCTGCCTCGTTGCAAGACCTATAATTCGATTGGTTGTTTCGTGTTAGTCCGACCCTGCCATTTTGGCTGACTTGAGGGCGGTTCTATCACTCTTGTCTAGTCATTCACCCAATTGGTGTGTCCTCAGCCACACTCCTTATGCACCCCACAGCGACAACACAGTTGAAAAATGTGTCGACGCTTGTCGAACTTCCGGGTACTCGTTTGCTGGGGTTGAATGTGGGAGCGAATGTTGTATGTATCTTCTTGCCTACCCTTATTACTAGCTACTCGATCGCCAACATGGAAATGTAGGCTGTGGTAATGACTTCGAAGGCACGAGTTCGTCAGGCTGCACCATGATGTGTTCTGGTAACGATCACGAAAGTTGTGGGGGAGAAAATGCTATAGAAGTCTATCAGAACGCTTCCTTTGTTCAATGCTACGATGGATATCATTTCATCGGCTCTTTTGCGTACGTTTATTTGCAGTGCCTTTTCTTATTCACCTTTCCCATGTTGTGTGGTACAGCGAGAATGACTGGCGGTTAGTTGTGTTTTTGCCCCATTCGCTAGTAGGATATTGATATTCTACAGCTATCCCGGTAATGACTCCCGCTTGCTTCCAAGCGGAGTAAGTACTGTCGATATTCCTTCCAACAATATGACTGTTGAAAACTGCATTGACGCCTGCAAAACAGAAGGGTATTCTGCAGCCGGCGTGGAATATGGACAAGTAGGTGCTGTTATCTGGTGCGCGACCGACATTCCATCTCCTTTACAGGAATGCTGTAAGATCTAATCTTGTAACTACGAATGGCGCGCTGGCTAAATCATCGCAGGGTGTGGCACCGCCGACCCATCGAATTGGACCCCTGCTTCGGCCTATGATTCTAGTGGTAATGCGGGATACGCTCTAGGTCACTAATGCGGGTGAAGCTTGCGGTGGCGGTGCAGGAGAAGGTACCATCAATATTTACGTGTGTGGTGGCCAATGCCCGTCGGGCACCTCGGGCACTGTTGGCTCGGGATCGTTCAATTCGCCAACCGGTGGCCCTAACGGAGGAAGTATATCAGCTACTCCGAGTAGTTCGGAGCCGTCGGTCCATGGAGGAAGTGCGTCGTCTGGCGCGTCTTCGACTGACTGGGGGCCATCCAATGGAGGAAGTACACTAACTAGCTCGTGGTCGTCTGCTAACGGAGAAAGTATGTCAAGCGGAAGCCGGACTTTGATTAGTTCGGGGTCCTTTAGTAGTGCCCATGAAGGAAGTACGACGAGGTAGGTATATCGTGTTTTTTTTTGTTCACGATTACTCTCGGTTACTGTTATAACACAGCCATTCAAACTACCGCTTTGGAGTTTCCTCCGAGTCTGTAGCTCCATCCCCGTTATCCTCGCCATTGACCTGGACATCTTCTACGACAAATGATCCAACTCATCCAGGTTCGAGTTCCGGAGCCCCATCGAGATCGGCTGTTACTCCCTCTTCCTGGTCTTCTACTTCCACTTTGACTAGTTTCGCCACGACCCCGACACCAAGCAGATGGAATCCAGCAGGTTGTTTCGTGTAAGTTTCTTTGTGTCATGTAATCCAAGGTTCTCCTGATTTGAAAATTTATGTAGCGAAACTTTCTTGCAAGTATTACTTTTGTGATTGACCAGAAATTTTGTTGACATGTCTACAGCTTTTTGGATTTCCTTGACATTATATATCTCGATGTGAACATTACACCACAAGCCTGCCAAGCAGGGTGTCTTCAGGGTGGTTATAATGTGTGTGGTACATCCAATGGCAATACATGCTGTGAGTCGACTTGGGACCTTCAACTCGGTGAATTAACTCTCTCCGCTAGACTGTGGATTTCTTGGAATTTTTGAGATTTTGGACCTTGTAATCCCTGGCACATGCATTTCAACTTGTGAAGGGAGTAGCTCCCAGACCTGTGGAGGTAGCGGATCTTGTTTTTTGTGGTATCACGAGTAATTTTGGACGAGTTTTTGTAAACAGTGTCAGTAGTCGATAGGTGTAAAGCACCAATTTCAAATGATACCGCCAGCGGCGAGATTCTTAAACCATCGGGAGGGGAGTGATGGAAAGCTGTTGTTCCGTCCCGATTTGCTCCTTCAACAGCTTTGCGATCTCTGTCTCATCCAAGTCTCATGACGACCGACTTTGATTTAAAAGCGGTTTCGCTCTCACATACTGGGCTCCCAACTCACACACTATCAACCCATGTCAACCTACGGATCCACCGTCGTCGGCGACGACTTGCGCGAACAACAGGACTTACTCAAGCCGTTGGGCAAACGTCCCGAATCTTCTGTTTCTCCGAACGGCAGAACAGCCGGAAAGCCTTTTGTGAATGACATCGAAACTGAAATCGAAGAGCGGCCGTTCTTTGTGCGTATCGGGAAGGGAGGTCTGATTTCTGCTCTGCAGGAACTCGATAAACAGCTCGCGCAGGTATGCAGTTTTTTCAGTAACGCTACATTATTAATATCTAATTATTTGCGTTCAGTCTGGACGGCAGAAGCTATTGTCGAAAAAAGTTCCTACTGACTGGATTGGGTCCGCAAAAGTCTTCTATCACCAAACGCAAAGATACACTAACATTGGACGTATAGGTCTGAAATCAGCCCCGGCCAAGTTGGATTAATCAACCACGGAGGCTCTCCAAAGATTTTGACTCGTCCTGGTCGATATCCCGGCTTTCCGTTGCGTAATTGGTGGGCACGTCGATTTGTAGGGAAGAAAGGACGTCAGTGATGTTTTTCTGGCACATAAATATGTGTTGAGGTTTTCACCGAATTCTAGTTTCCGACACTTCGATTGAATTCCTGGGTCTAACAGTTGTTCAAGTGTCTCAGAATCAAGCAGCGGTTATTTCTGATCCTCAGAACCGTATCTTCGTCATCAAGAATGCTGGTTTCGTTGCATTCGCCATCGAAGGCACCTATGATGTACTCTCCATTGTTGATCAAACTCATCTTCCGGGAGTTGTAAAGGACAGAACCACTGGCGCTATCCTTGGATGGACTCACGAGGTTAAGATGATGAGCAAAGTCGCTGCAAAGGACCGTGAATATGTAGTCGCAACATTTCTCAATATTCCTGCCAGCAATTGTGCCATTCTTCAAAGGGGAGACCACTTGGAGCTGCTTAGTGCTGGACAATCGGTGATAACGAATCCGTCAGTCACATTGAGGGGCTTGTTCACCCTCGGCGAAAACCAAATCGAGATGCCGACAAAGGATATGTAGGTTGTTCTTTATCTCTAGGGAGCTCCCAACCTTATTGCGTTACATGGGCAGCTTCACCAGAGACCAAGTCCCCGTACAGTTGACCATTTATCTGAAATGGCAACTTACGGAGCCGCTGAAGCTCACCACTCACGGATATAACTCGCCTTACGATGCGCTGAGAGATAAGACACAATCAATCCTTACTCAAATCGTGGCTCACTTAGATTACTCGTCAATGGTAGTGTTCTCTCTCTCTCGACCTTCTGTGGCTAATCGCCTCGTGCAGGTCAAACAGAGAAATTTGGGTCCTGATAACATGGAAGATGGGAGTGACCCATCTTCGGCCTTCTTAGATGCTTTAAGAACACGCGCTATGGATGAGATGCATGAAGCCGCTCTTGAGTATGGTATTATCCTCAAAGATTTAGGTAAAGATCGTCTTTTATTCTCCGTCAAACCCGTAACTAATATAGGTAAATTTAGCTGTTATCGACCGCCAGTTCAAGGGTGATATTGGTAGGCTTCCATAGGTCGCTTCTTGGTCCGAAGTTAGCTGCTGATCATAGCTTCGTTCAGCTTTGACCATGGACAAGCTTACAACCAGGGCTCTGCAAGCTCAGGTAGAAGCTGCCAACGTCGACAGAGAAAATAGCAATAAAGTGAAGCAAGAAGAAGGTGCACTTTCAGTGGCTCGAATCAAGGCCCAGGCGCGGAACACCCAAGCGGATGCCGATGCATACTCGGTCATAGCTGCAGCAAAAGCTGAGGCTGAGCGTCTGAGAATTACGGCCGAAGCTGAGGCGCAAGCAATCCGAATCAAAAGTAATGCAGGTGAGTAAAGATGTGTGAACTTTTGGCATTAAAGTTGACTGTTACTTTTTAGCCGCCGAGATTACTGACCAATTTGCTCGTGAACTGGAGCTTAGGCGGATAGAGGTTACCAAAGTAAAGGCATATGGCTCCAAGGCAGTATTCGTCCCAGCAGAGGGGCCAGGTGCGATGATGGGCCAGGCAATGGCGGTAGGCATGGCTTCAGGTCTCGGCGCGCAGCAGGCTAATAGTAGTAATTCCAAGTGACACCATTCCTTTCCTTTATTTATTTAACAGCATTATTGTACATTAGTAACTAAGTAATAGGTCATTGAGCTGAAACGTTGAAACGTCGAAATTTGGCTTGTTGAGGAAAAGTAATCGGACTCCTTTAGAATGACTGGATTTGTTACATAATCAACTCGTGTTGTCTCTTCGTCTTTGACCACAACCTACAACCACCGTCAACTCGTAAAGCTCTACTTTTCCAGCCAGTTTCTATCTCTTACGACAACAATGAGGTCCAAATTCAAGGATGAACACCCTTTTGGTCAGTAGCCGTACACTCTAGTCTTCGCATTATTGAATCTTCACATCCTGTCTTTCAGAGAAACGCAAGGCAGAGGCAGAACGTATTCGGCAGAAGTACCCAGACCGTATCCCTGTTAGTACAACTGAAATTTTGAGCCTAATTATGTGGCTTATTCTGTGGCGTACTAGGTGATTTGCGAGAAAGCGGATAGAACAGATATTCCGACTATCGACAAGAAGAAATATCTTGTGCCATCGGTAAGTCAAGTCGTTCTTCTTTTCTTCTCTAATCGTGTTCTTCTGCTTACTGCGATACCAGGATCTGACTGTAGGCCAGTTCGTCTACGTTATCCGGAAACGAATCAAGCTTGCGCCTGAAAAGGCCATCTTCATCTTTGTGGACGAAGTGTTACCACCGACTGCTGCGCTCATGAGTGCGATATATGAGGAGCATAAGTGAGTACATCGATCGTCACCTAGCTCTCTCTTACTAAGCTGGATTACAGGGACGAGGATAACTTCCTCTACGTCAGTTACTCTGGCGAGAACACATTTGGTTCAACAGGATGGGTAGAAGTACCAATGGACGCATGATTTGGCTAGCAAACGAGAATATTCCGATGGACGATTAGACTCGGTGTGATTCATATTATATTCAATCCCCTTCTTACCTTTGGGCTGTTATCTATGACAGAGCTGTGTCTCCGGTTCATAATGATATCGGCCTACCTTGTATATTAATTTGTTTTCTTTTAACGAACGCAATGTACCAATTGTCGACATGGAATATGACGAGACGCAAACCAGCCTCTTAGATAATCATCTGGGGATGTCATCAACTTCAAAACGTTCCTTCCTGCTGTACAAGCCCTTTACTATGTCCGGTTGACCAGTGGCTATCGCTCTGAAAGATCATGATCGCTTTTCTCCCAGTTCTGACTAACTCTCCATATAGCTCGATGTTTTCTCATAGTTCAACTCGAGGGACACTGGCAGGGCGAGAATTCCAAGCACTGGTCTCTCGTACCATTTGAAGCCTCCTCTGAAGCCCACACATTCGAGCTCCAGGGTTCTTTTTAACTCATTCGAGTACATGCACAGGACCGTGACATTCCAGCGTGCTCACGATTTCCGTGGTGGCTGCTGAATTCCTTTTGATCGGCTGGAATGATTAAACAAAAAGCTTCATCAAGATCAAGTTCCTATCGTGAGAAATGACGACGAATGGGATTTTCAATCTTGGGATCTCGATGGGTTTCGGTTGTTGAAAGATGAAAGCGATGGGATAATGACTGAAGATATATAAGTCGTACTGAGGACCACGAAGGAATGTATCTTGAGGGAGAGCGGTGGGACAGTGTTGGTGACACGATTGAAGATCGACTGTTTTCGTAGACCCGTGTTGTGCTATCCAGTAAGCACGAGCTCCTCTGACTCCTCTCTCTGTGATGTTTAATTGCTAAAATATGCCACTTGGAGGGGGGCACATTGCTCGTTGATTGCTCTTGTAATTTCGAACAATCAATCGGATACCGCGTCTTCAGGAAATTTTAAAATCAAACAATGGAGGTTTACACAACGGAGGTTTTAGGTTTTCGTTATTGTTTGCCTTCTGCCGGGGTAATTGCTGTCACTACCATTTTTAGGAAGGGTCCTTTGTTAACCCGTGAGATCGACCGTGGTTCAGTTTCAACTAGGTAGTATAAAGGTCCCTTTTGTGTCATTCTTAGAACCTAGTCCTCGTTCCCCTAGGCTAGTTTTCTACCTTTGAAAAGGTATACAACCGCTTACATTCCCTTGTCGTTCGTATATCGCAGTTCCTTCATCCTATTCACACCTTCGTTCTATCTGTTTCCTTCTACTTCATGATGTATGCCATCGAAATGCAACGTATTCCAAAACTTGGACCAAACGACGTTTACACGAATGTTGTTCAAGCAGCAGGGGCCCGAACCGCGAGCAAGATTCAAAGGCCACCGCTAGCATATGTTCCCCTCAGACCGAGGCGCAAAATCTTCTACAGCTCAGAAGATAAGGTCAAATACTATCGCGAGCGGCTGGAATTGAAAATCCGTACTCGTCGTAACCTCCACCGATTCAGAATCTGTCGGGCCATTTTATACTGTCAGTTTAGCGATCTACTCTCGAAGTTTTTCTCATTTCTATCACCAGCATTGATCGCGCTCACCAACACGATCATCCTTATCCTTCTCCTCGTTTCTCTTGGTTTGGGTTCTGGAACAGGCATGTCATCGCACTGTTATCCTCTTCTCGCTTTCTAATAACTTTCTTAGTCTGGGAATCCCTTTACCAGATTCCAGCCTGGCTCTCTCTCATCCTTATCGCCTCTTTTCTCCTACATCGTCTCAAGTATCGAATGTTCCAAACAATTAAGCTTCGTAACTTTGCGGTTTACACGGCTTTGACTCTTCTCGCTCTTAGTGAGTTCGTTTTACTATGTTCTGCTCTCGTTGATTTAGCGATTTTTCAAAGGCACAGCCAGCTGGTTCACGATCCGCATTCAAAATGGAGTTATGTGTCGGGATTTTTCAGCTCTCGAGCCTACTTCGTGCCATACAGCTCAGTTCTTGGTGGCCATCTCGTGGTTCACCGTAGCTGTAGCGGCCGCCGGTAATGGGGTCACTTACTGCTTCGGCAAATTCTGTCGGCCAGTAGAACAAGTGCCTCAGCCGCTACACGACCCTGTCGCCGATCTTAACCTGGCGCAAAAGACTTCAGGTACAGAGAGGCCCTGCTATTACGAGGACATGCCCCCTCCGAGGAGAGTACAGTCTGTGGACCTCCAGGAGGGATGGGTAGATGTTCCCCTATACGTTTAGTATGTTTTTGCAGTTCGGAGGGATGGTCGTGGTCTGTATCTTTAGCAATCCAAATTATAAAGTATGTATTTCTAGTTGTATCACGTTGGAATCGGTTGGATGTAATTACTCAAATGCTAGCATTCCCCAACACAAAAATGCTACTTGTCAGGATAAAGGAATTTGAAGATACATTTCTTCGGTGATTTTGTCGTTCTCCCAAAACGCATTCCACTCATCTTCATCATCGGGAGCCATCAAGGGTTCGGACGGTAGTCCGTTGCTCGCAGTTTCACTTTCAACGAACCCGACGTCCATCGGAGCGAGTTGTGTACTTGGTGGGCCCAGTTGATCGACGGTTGGCTGGGCGACAGGGGCTGATTTGCCCGTAGGTGCATCCTCCGTCCCCTCTAAAGCCGTAATTCCTCCAGCATCTACGATGTAATCGACCGATCCTGGAGCGGAGACTGAGCTAAAAATAATGCTCAAGCGACGAACTATTTCGAGACGGTCGGTGTCGTCTGCACAAAGATTTTGCGCAATGTACCCAACATCTGCTCTTCGCCGTTTTGTGGGTTCATGTTTGATGTCTCTTCTTCGGCCAGTCCTAGACATCATTATTCGAGCATTGATTTGATTCGCCCAGACTAGACCTAAACTTGCTTCTTTACGGTCTTCTCCTGGCAGACTATGTGCTCTGCCGAACCATCGTGATTGATTAGCGTAGGAAAGACCTAGCTCGTCTGTGTCAAGGCCACGATCAAAGGCGTCCAAGACTTCGTTCAGAACAATAATAATTATACTGTACTTGCTAGCAATGGAATGCAGATGAGAAGAAATTTCTGTGATATTATGAGAACGCTGAACCAAGGTTTGTGACGAAGTTTTGTCGGATGAATGGAATAGTTCGCCAAGTGCATCTATAATGACTAGTCGGATTGGTTTAATCGTAGAATTAGACTCGTGCTCAATGAGCTTGCGCTGGACAAAGTCTGGAAGGAGTTTGGAGAGGCCATGTATCATGAATTCGACATTGGGGACAGGCATGGTATGTATATCATCAAGGCCACACTGCTCAGATGAAGCAAGTAAGGGATGATTTTCACATATGTCCATAATGCGTGAAGTTGGCAGTTTGCCGGATGTAAGCAAGAAGCATGCGGAGCCTGACAGGCCACCAAATTTACTTGATAGCTGGACAAGTAGTGACATTCGCAACGCTAGTTGCGTTTTACCGGCCGCACTGAAAGATGACCTCAGCAACAATCGTTAGAGTAAGCTTTGAAGTAGTAAAGTAACCTTTCACCGACAACTTCCCAAATCATACCGGTGCGGAATCCGCCTCCGAGAACGGTGTCCAGGATAGAATCCCCAGAAGTACAGATGCCATATGAGGTTGAAGACGATAGAAGCTCCTCTAGTGTAGAGGATGATACAGGATTGACTTTACATACAGCATCGACAATAGCCAATATTTCCAATGGGGAGACTTTACATCTCCGGGCAATGTCTTGTGGAGGCAGAAGAATAAGATCTGATAAAGATTTTATGTTTCCTGTTTATAGTCATTAGCACCCGAAGAATCTATTTCAGAAGTCAAAGACCTCGTTTCAGTAAAGCCCTTTGAGAGGTTGAGAGTTGAGTGGCGAAATTCGACATGATGAGACGCGTCAACAAAGAAAAACAACGCGCTTTTTCATTCCAACCACCATTCAGTCCGGTTCAAAAATGGCCAGTGCTGAGCTTGTGTCAGTGAATTTTTTCTTGCAACTACAGCTCTCTTGACGATGTCGGCGCCTTAGACCAATTTCAGACTCACAGCTAAAGCGCGCCACGACAACAGTTGTCCCAGTTAGCCAGGAGACACCTTCTTTCATCATCGACTCGAAGAACAAAAGCTACAAGCACCAATATTCAAACATTTACTTTCTTCGGCTTCTGGCACTGAGAGATTCTGTCATACAGGCAGCGAGTAAACGATGGGATAATCTTCCTGGTGCGCTGTTAGTGGCCTGAGGCGCAATTTTCATTAAAACTTAAGATAGGATCTCCCACATTCGTATCCCGCGTCCTCGAGGTTGAACCATCTCAATTATGTTATATTGTTGGAACAGTCTACATGGACATGCCTCTGAAACCCAATGTTATGGAAGACATTGCACAGGATGTATGTGTGCCCATTATTTACCACTGTCCTAATTTGATCCATACATCGCAGCATTCGATTCCTGCACCTCCCCCGCCTCCATACTACTACTCTGCGGAAGACCAAGTGATGTTAGAAGATGAATCAGGAAGAATAGAGCTTGTCGGCGAACGTCTAAAAACGGAAAAGCTGGTTACGGGTCTCATCATCGGAGCATTGGGCATGGAGACAACGGACGGTAAATTTGAAGTAGCAGATATCTGCTACGCAGGCCTAGCGCCTCAGCCTCAGGCAGTAATCACCCAAGAGTCAGAAGATCAGATGGAGGTTGACAGTAAGACTTTGTTCTTATACTGAATGAAATTATTCCATCATACTTGCGTTCCAAGGTCCCAATACCGAGGATTTACCCACGGATGAATGGATCGGGGTTGTGTCTGGTCTCCAAATTGGCGAAGCGTCGTCCACTGATGGGCAGATACAGCTGTTAGTTGAGTATCTGACAGGTGAAGGGGGAGGTCTGGACGACCAATTATCAGCTGCTCGAATATCTCGACTGATAATCGTGGGGGACTCTTTGGCTCCGATGATTATAACGGGAAAGGGAGACGCAGACGCAGAAGGAGACATCAAAAAATCGGTGCGTTCGTTACGCTATGAGAATAAACCATTCTAAAACGTCCCGCAGCGGAAATTCGGATATGACGGCACGACATTCTCAACGCATCCCACAGAATCATTATCTGGAGTTCTTCTCGATATTGGGCAAGTCATGCCCATTCACCTTCTCCCAGGCGCGACCGACCCTTCTGGGACCATTCTCCCTCAACAACCATTGCCTCGAGCCATGTTTGGGGCAATCTCTTCCTTCCCGTCTTTTTCATGTGAAACGAACCCCACCTATCTAAGCTTGTCTTCAAATTCTTCACCCACTCCTCGTGTTTTCCTACTGCATTCTGGCCAGCCTGTCAATGACATGTTTAAATATCTCCCATCCCCGCCACACACGCGCTTATCCATTGTAGAATCATCACTCAAGTGGAGACATATTGCTCCAACAGCACCGGATACACTCTGGTGCCACCCATACTCTACTGCGGACCCATTCCTTATAAAAGAAACTCCGGATCTGTATATCGTCGGCGGACAGAAGAAATTCATGACAAAAATGGTTGAAGATGACGGGAAGGACGACGGTATACAAAAACGATGCCGGCTGCTTTTAGTCCCGGAATTCTACCGAACGGGAATCTTTGTACTGGTCAACATCAGGACTCTGCGGGTAAAGACCGTAATGTTTCGGGGAGAAGGCATGTCGGGAGGCATGTCCGATTATCTCGATAGTAGGCTTTTCTTTCATTCATATTGACGGATCTGCTGACAACAAGGTTTCAGCTGAGGAAGCCTCTGACACAGAACTTAAGAATCTCGCCGAACCCGAGTCCTCTATACCCCATTCAAGCAATACCTCGATACTTTTATAGACCGTAGGAAATCCGTATGAGAGAAAATATCTTTATTTTGTTCCCTTCTACGTATTTGTTCATTGTATGTACGATCCGTGATATCTCCGAGAAACTGGCTGTTTCTCAATGGGACCGTATCGGCCAATCTTCCTTCTTCCAAGAGCATAATCACCAACTCCGATCATCGGCTCTCGATAACTCTAGCTTTGGCCGGTGGGATTTTTTTTTGCATGTTGGGCTGGTAGAAACTTGAGTAAATCCTTGTATGTAGACTGGCGATTTCAAGCAAGTACATCCATAAATAGATCCCACCTACATAAGGTATCTATCAGCTATCTTGCTTACTCATAGTGATATACATATTGTTCTCCGTGGTAACAGGAATACGACACCTTGACTGTGTATTGCCGCGACTTTGGCACAACTTGTTCCATATTTCCGATCTTTGGTATCGACTACCTCTCCGCTTTCCTTCTTTCGGGCTGTAGGCTGTGGTACATAATTGTAAGCGGTCTCGATCGCTCACCCAAATGGATCTGAGCTGCTACGGCAAGTAATACTGTGCGGCAGTATGGGCATAAACCACTCATACGCGATTGGGGCTAAATTTGCGATCTATCGTTACCGCTCCTTGGGAATGATAGCACTTAAGAGGAAAGCAGTGATGATGAACACGGGATTGGAGAAGGAGTGCAGTCTTGGTTGAAGATTCCCAGCGATGGGAAAATTTGTTGAGATGGAAGCTCCACTTCATAGTAATTCATTTCAATCAGTTTTATAAGTACTGGTCAGTGGAAGATCTCTCGCCCACCGGAAAGTAATTCGACAGTACCTCTTGAGGTTGATATAGCTGGACACTTTATACGTACATGAGATCTAAAGGAGATAGCGAGGGCCTTTCAATCATTCTTGGCACAGTAACTTTGTTCGAGGAGCATTGATCACGCCTGACATTCATTTATAAACTCATGGTAGTATTCAGTCCCTTGAGAAGAAAACATCAAAAACGGATAAGAAAAGTCATCTATACCCATTTACATAGAAACTAACGGCACTCCGCAGTCTTTCCACGCCAAAAATGCAACCATTTAACTAGCAGTCACTGGGGGCAGGTTAGTAAAAGTCTCCCACTCTCTATACTACTAAACTAGTCTCAGAGTTATTATGATTTTCACGACTCTCGCCGCTGCACTCGCTCTCCCTGTTGCTCTCGCTCAGTACGGGGGGCCCCCGCCACCCAGCAGCGGAAGTTCCACTGCTGCGGCTCAAGTTGCGGTACCTTCAGCCCCAGCAAACACAACCGGGCATATCAACATCGATGTTTCTCCCGGCAGTAAATAGAAGTAGCACCTCGTAAACCTAGAGACTGATTTCACAATCTTATTGCAGGCGCGTTTACCTTTTCTGTTCCAGATCTCCAAAATGTTTCAGTCAGTAGCCCTTTGAGTTATGCTGAATTACTCTGATGTCAATCCTGTAGGTTGGGACGCAAATAACATTCTTCTTCCCACAGTCGTTCGTTGGACTTTCCAAGCACTACTCTAGTCGCTGAAGCTGAAGATGTTTTTCAGATCCGTTGGTCCTCATTCCGTCACTCAATCGTCCTTCGAAGCGCCGTGCACTTACCTTGAAGCCAACGCGACCACGCAAGCGCCCGCTGGTTTCGATTCGGGTTTAGTGCAGGCTGTTCAATTCACCATCAATGTTACTAGCACCGATCGTATGTCTTTCGTTACACACTTTTATTCAGTGGCTAAACATTCTTCTTCGCTCTTTAGCGTATGTTCTTGGTTTTAGGTCTTTCCGTTATCTAAACAAGTTTATTTTCGTAGGATCTGGTACCACTGTAAACAGCTTAACCATTGTGGAATGGGAATGGTTGGAGCCATAAATGGTAATGATTTTCCAGCTACTACGGCTGTATGCTCATTTAAGCTATCCTTTTAGCCCCCACAACTGGCCCGAATACTTTTGATGCTTTCATGGCAGCTGCGGTGAAACAAAATGGCAATGAGACCCCAGTACGTATAGCTGTTTAGGTATGAGCCTTTACTGATATATGGTTAATTGCAGCAAACTACTGGTGGTCCAGTCCTTGGAGGATTTGGTGCTAGTGCGATCGCTACCCCTGCGGCCACAGCTACAGCTACTGCTGCTGTAAGCTCAGCGACCATGAATTTTGCGAGCACGTTTGCCGTTCTGTTTGGTGTAGCAGTCAGCGTGATTTTTGTTTGAAATAATGTTGTCTGAACCTTGGATGATTTATCTACTTTACTTGCGCATACAATGTTGTTCATACATCAGCTATAACCCTCCATATGCTTACTTAGATTGCTGTTCGACAAGATTTTGAATGCTTTGTATATGTTTGGCGCTTATTGAGTCAGTATTGATCAGTATTGAGCGCCCAATGATTAAATTCATCGCATATTTGATGATGGTTATTACTGGTTACTTCTTGATCTTGCTGAAATGTTTTCCAAAATACCTCAACGATTAACTGCACCTCTTGGCCTTCTTTCCGACTCCGAGAAACTAGCATTTCGTAGTCAACCAGGCGGACTGCAGAAACTGGCCACAGTCCGTGTACGTGTCACCTGTGTCTATACGCTTTTAGAACTGAGCGATAATTTCAGAACATCCCTGAGACTGACAACTACTGGAACCAAGTACGTTAATCGTCGTTGGTCTCTGTATCTTGTCCTAACGCTTTCCAGTATGTTATCTTATTTGATTCAGCCTCGGAAGTATTCTCCCTGATAACGCCCAACGACAGTACGTCTTTAAATAGCGAACAAAACAACAAACTCATATTCCACTAGTTCGTCGTGCTCTTTTGGACGCACCAGAAAATGTCGCGACACTTATTCGCGTTATATGTTCACGTCTTTTCAATCTTATTTCCGACCATACGTTCCCAGCACCATCCTCTGCCTCCGTATCTGCTCTTGCCACGTCTTTCATCAAGGCCGGAACTGGCTCCACAGAAAGAAGTGCCACAAAAGAGGTTTTAAATTGTCTTCGAGTCCTACAGCGTGTGCTACCCGTGGCGTTTGAGATGGATGGAGAAACGAGTTCATTCGAGATGGACGTATTTTGGAAGAAGGTAGAAGAAGATGATGTAGAAGAAGAGACCCAACGATCAGAGATCCCCCAATTTGTGATTGAAGATGACGAAGACAGCGAAGAGGACGAAAAGCCCTCTGAACCAGAGCCGTCTACAATTCCCAAGTCAAAACCTAAAAAACTTCTCCCATCACTCGGCGAGCGGCTGTTCAGCTCAATTATAGACCTAATGTTCTGCTGTGGATTTACTCTCCCAATGCAAATTCAGAAAGACCATTACAAGATAAACTATGTTATCTGGTGCGTGTTCGGTACTCACTCAGATTCACAAATTACTGAATTCAGGCTAGGGAAAAGGGTATCGGTTCGACGGTAGATCCAGGACCTAGCCACCAATATGACAGCAACAAAACGGAAGTTCTCCGTCTCCTTTTGGTCTTGCTTTCGCGTCAGATATATACCTCTGCATCTTCCCTTTTCACCAGACCATCGATCTACACCCTTCATCTGGTACAGAAACTACCACGACGCGACGTTCTTACAATATTATGCTCTCTTTTGAATACCGCCATGAACTCGCCCCAAGCCCAACCAATAACTATCAACTCGATGGCCGGTAAACTTCCTTACAATCACCTTGTATTCAAGGGCGAAGATCCCCGGGTGAATCTTGTCGCTATTTGTTTCGAAGTACTGGTCGCCCTCCTTGACTTTCAGGGTGGAACTGCGCGTGATGTGCTCGGTGGAGGAAATGAGCTGATAGCAGCGCCGACACCACGCACCAATGCATTTAGGTATTTTCTTATGAAACTGGTGAGTACATCCTCCGTCTCGGACTGAAATTTATCTAATGACCCTCCAGCATAGGACGCAAGATTTTCAATTTGTGCTCAGTGGAATTCTCGGTATCATGGAACAGCAAGTAATGAGCATGAACAATATACTTCCCGGAGCTCGAAAATCGATACCATACATCGCCGAAGACAGTGAGCTCAACACAAAGCTGAGGGGTTTCTGCATTAACAATTCTTTTCTGTTTAGTTATATTCTTTTGGAAAATGATTGAGCTAAACAAAGTCGAGTGTCTTTAGCTATTCAGTCGCGTTTGTCTGTCTAATACCCATTGCAGCGTTTCAGAGCCTACGTACTGGACTCAGATCAAGGTATGGATCTCATTGCGTACCTGCTTTGTTACAATCTGGAGATAAAAGACAAGCCTCGTAAGTTTGTTATCCTGCTGAACGAGATCATGCTTCATTCCAATTTCAGAACAACAACATGGTATATGCCGAGCCCTTTCGTATATCGTTCAGACATTGTCGGCGGAACCCGCATTCGGACAACGATTGTTGAATCCTATCAAAGCTTCATTACCAGCCAAACTCCCAGCTTCTGGGACAGCCGCCGATTTCCTGATAAACGCATGTATTTTTCATTTTTGTTTCATGGAATCCGTTTGCTCATCTAAATTCTTCCAGGCTATCTACTCTATAGTAGCGACCACGTCCGGACAACTCAATTCGCTGTACCCAGCTCTGATTATTGCACTTTCCAATTGTGCTCCTTACTTCAAGAACCTGAGCATCACATCTTCGACGCGATTGGTCCAGCTGTTTACCTCTTTTTCAAACCCTACATTCCTCCTTTCCGACGAGGGGCATCCTCGACTTTTGTTCTTCATGTATGTATACCTCTACCCTCTATTGTTTTGCAGTTCCTCCTCACTGATCAACTACGACCTCTTAGGTTGGAAATGTTCAACACTGTCATCGTCCATCATCTTTCCGAAAACCCCAATCTCATACATGGAATCCTAGCCGCACACAAAACATTCGAAGATCTTGGGACGTTTACCCTCGCGCGAGGTCTTCGAGAGATTAGACGTGTCCAGCTTGCAAAGGAAGACCAGGCGCGTAGGCTGAGCACGGATGATAAGCGGAAGAGCCGTACAGTATCGAGAGACGAGGACCATCCTCCTGAGGAGAAGAAGAATCTTATTTCTAATGAAGCCGAAAATGAGGACGACGAAGTCACGCCCTCTGCTCAGGCAGGACTGGATAGACCTGCAACAACAGTAGAACCTGCTGTTTCTCCTTCAGCCGATTCCCTTCCAAGTGCCCAATCTACCTCGCAAAAAGCCAAAGGGAAAATGAAAGAGCGAAGGTCGTCGTCTTCAATGGACGCGGGGAGTCTAGAGCGAATAGCAGCTGCAGGAATTGGTAGAAATGGGTTTATTCCAACGCGCGAATGGGTAGGATCTTTCTATCTTCTGATCATTATATGTTCTAATATCTTTTGCATCAGGTCGCTTCATGGCAGCAAGGGTACGACCTCATTTACACAACTTATTACTTGCTCTCGCTGATGTTGCTCGTAGGCTGCCTCTAGATACAGTGATGCTGATGATGTCCGAATTACTGCCCAAAGTACAAGAAATGCAAACTTCGCAAAAGGCTAGCTCTGCGTCGACAATTCTTGACTTTTTGGGATCAGTTACTCTAACTGATGTGCTACCCCCTGCACCACCGCTATCCCCCCGACGCTTCGTGGTACGTTTTCAATGCAAAGATGTTAACTTTGTATGTTTACTCTCTTGATAGTGGTCGGACGCTTCCATTGTTTGGCTCACCTCACTAATCTGGGGTGAGATCTTTGTTCGGGGTATGACTCCCTTGGGAGTATGGAACTCGACGAACATTCGTCTATTCTATGTCAAACACTCTCACAATCAGCAGCGACCGATAACTGATACCGTATCAAATGTTGTGGGCGGACTTTTAGGGCGGACAAACTCAGATACATCAATTTCGAGACGACCATGAAGTGGATATAATTTATCATTCTGTAGCTAATAATAATAGGATTGCGCTGGAAAGACTGCTGTGCACGATTCAACGTTCAACCTTCATATTTAGTTGGTTCGCCAAGGTTTCCATGTAAAAATCTTGAAGAATTGGTATAGGCTTAGTAGAGGATCACAGAATAACAAGATGGACTTACGTGTGGCATGTCTCAGCTTCCAATATTCCGCCAGTAAGCTCTTTAGCTCTTCTTCGCCAGCTTTGAGGTGCTCCGACATCTATTTAAGAAGATCATAAACAGCTATTGCACAGAAAACGGAACAAGTGCACCTTCTCCTCAACTTCATCTGCTTCATTTCGGACCTCTGCTAACTGCAGCTCGTTTTCTTTCCTTTCCACGTCCATTTCGTCATATTCCATTTGTAGTTGTTTAATAACCCGGTCATTCGCAGCCTTCTTATCAGCAGCTCGTTGTTGAGTGAGTGTCAGTTTTGCATGTGCGTTATCTAGTTGTCTGGTGACACGCTACATGGCGAATCAATTTGAAAGGCGCTGTCGAAAACAAGGTTTATTATTACCTCTTGCTTTAACCGTAGCTCATTCCGTTCTATCTTCTTGTCGTCCAATTGGTCCTTGAGTTCTGCCAAATCTACTTGCAGCTCCTGCAAGGACTTGGTCTCTTTCTCGACTACTTGCAGTTGATCAACACAAGAGCAAAGGTCCTAAGAAATAACAACATGAGATGTCCTCGAGCTGTAAAAAAATGTACGCACTTGCTCGACGATGATCAAAGCATTGATTTTGGCTTGTAAATCCCGCGCTTTCATTTCATTGGCGGCAACCGTTTTTTTGTACTCGAAAGTGCTTGTACTCATAGTGGATATACTACGTTTTACGCGTTCTGGTGATTGGACAATACGTCCTCGAATACGCCTATTGGCATCAGAGACCGCGTCAATCTCCATGATGATGCTTTTCTGAGGCGGTCATCAGTGCATATAAGACTGAAATAGACAGTGCAGACACCTTTCTTTCACTGAGTTCGCGCTTTTCTTCTTTGAGCTTGGCAAATTCTGTTTGCTCTCTCTCCTGTTGTCCCTTTTTTTGCATCATTTGAAGCCCTAGTGCATTGTTTTTAGCCCGGAGTTCTTCGCATAAAGGTTCGTCTTCCGCAATCTTAGCTCTGGATCGATAGATATCAACCAGTGGGATATAATAGAAAGAACAGCTCGCACTTTAGTTGCCGGATTTTTCCCTCCACTTCGTGTAGATCTTTGGCAGCTTGATCGCGTTCGGTTAGGATGGCTTCTGAATGAGCTGAAAGCTTTCGGACGGCCTCCTCGCATAGCTGTTCAGTGAATTTGACAAAGTTAATAAACGCGGAGAGTAGAAGAATGACGCGGTCCTTGGTGGGTTTAAGCAGATCAATGGCAGAGAAGTCATCGATCCGAGCCGCATCTGCGAAACGGCAGAGATGATACAGCAAGAGATTGTGAGTTAGCGCAGAAGTATAGATATCCTTGAGACGGGATTAGGCGGCAATTTCAAAGAAGAACAGGTTATAGACGCACCTTTTCGTCTATCGTCGATACTGAAAGTGCGTCCTGAGCCGGTTCCACGAGCTGTTCGCGGCTTATACCAGTGACTTGTGTTAAACACCGGCAGAGAACGTTTTCGACAAACTCTGGCGTTGGCCTCAAAAGACGTTCTTCTTCAACAGGCATACCCCAGGACTCTAGAGAGGCTATGATATCTTGAATGGACATGACGGGGTGTACATGTTTTGTCATTTTGAAGTTGAAGATGAGACTCGAGAAAGAACCAACTTGAGGTATGGCTCACTATTCACGATATTCGTGACTGTGAGAGGTATTTACGTAATCTGGCCGCAATGCCGCTGCCCCGTGCCCGCTACCGATAAGTGAGACATGTTGATCGTTAAAGCGCGGACGCAGGGGTCTACACCTCCGCAAAACATACAGCCATCGGAGCCTGAAGATAATGGCTCGGAGCTTGACGGCAAAAAGCTACTTTTAGACAAAAAATTCGGCAACTAAACAGCCTGGGCACCGGTCTGAATTGGCCTTAGTGACGAATGGGGTCATACAATGGCAAAGATAATGGCCATATCATGCCGACTGATGTTTACAGACACCTGCCTAGGGAACCGATGAAGAGATGATTAATTCGCTAGTTATGTTAGATCAGGTACAATTGTGCAACTGAAACGCAGCCTCATGATGTTTGTACCTCCGTTCAATCTGCCGATCCTCCATGGCAGGTCCTTGAAAAGGGCTTCTCCTAATTATTTTCGTCCCCGACTTAGATGTCTTCCCCACTCTCTCATTTGTCTGTAAACGACCAAGCTCTCTTCCACCAGTTCAGCTTTGGTTCCACGCGCACTGTCCACACGCCAATCATACATCACGCATTCCGAGTGCATGCTATCAACCAACCTGATGTTGTTGCTGTAGAGCACCAATCGTGCAACCAGTCCATCTCCTATCGCCAATTGGATGTACAGTCAAATCGTCTGGCCCATCGTCTTCGAAAACGTAGCATACATCCAGGTACCCGGGTTTGCATTCTAGCCCGACGTTCAATAGCCCTGGTGGTCGCAATATTAGCGGTCCTGAAGAGTGGGGCGCAGTATGTACCCCTAGATGCAGTAACAATCACCGACGAAACCCTCCAATTCGTGCTGGAAGATTCGAGCCCCGGATTGGTGCTTGTAATGGACGATTATCTTCATCGCTTCTCCGACTGTCCGGTGAATGTGCTTTCCCTTGAACGTACCATCCTCGAGGATGAGTTGGCTCAAGCTGACTCCAGTCAAGTCGAAGATCTCTCTTCCCCCGGTGATGGAGCGTACTGCATCTACACCTCAGGGACTACCGGTATGCCATAAAATGCATCTGCCTTGTCTTTCTTTACTAAGTACATCATCCAGGCAGACCAAAAGGTGTAGACGTTAAACACGAAGGCGTAACAAATGGTGCGTCCCGGTTCATTAAATCAGAATCAGAACTTTCGCTAAAATTATCTCCCAGTCATCAGCGGTGCTCCTGCTAACGTAGGGATGCGACCTGGCAAGAGGGTAGCTCAGTTGCTGAACATTGCTTTCGACATGGGAGCATGGGAGATTTTGGGATCCATTTATAACGGTTGTACTCTTTGTCTTCGTGGAAACTCTTCCAAAGACTGGGCTGCCCTCTTAAAGACGGTGAACATTGTCATCTCAACTCCTAGCATTCTGATGCGCCACAATCCTGAGGATTACCCAACTATTCAGCATGTCATAGTAGGCGGAGAGCCATGTCCTCAGAGTAAGTGTGTTACCGCATTCGAGTTTGTCTTGCACCTAAAGCGCGCGCTTTTTTTTTATAGCTCTTGCCGACAGATGGGCAGCCAAAACCTCATTTTCCAACTGTTGTGGGCCAACCGAAATCTCAATCTGTAACACGGTCCAACCACACACCACTGGTTATCCACTTTCCATCGGGAGGCCAATCCCAAACACAAATGTGTACATCCTTTCGTGTGAGGATGCGGAAGCACTCCCTATTGGACACGTGGGATCTATGTGGGTGGGAGGTATCGGAACGAACACTCGCTACCTCAACCTCCCCGAGAAAACTGCCGAGCGCTGGAGGAAGGATCCGTTTATCGATGGAACAGGAACGATGTTCAACACCGGAGATCTCGGAAGGTGGAGGGAGGACGGTCAGCTGGAACATATGGGCCGTGCCGATGATCAGGTCAAAGTGAAAGGTTTCCGAGTTGAACTTGACGGTGTATCAGTGGCAATGCAGGTAAGCTTCTGTTTTTAATAGTCTGTCTTCGCATAAACATTGAACCCCTATAGGCTTGCAAAGATGTTGATAGAACCACGGTGCTGCTAATCGATTCGGAATTATGGGGTTTTGTAACTCCATCTTACGTCGATACCGTCCTTCTGCGGCAGGTTGTGGCTAAGATCCAGCCATCCTATGCCGTTCCAACCCACTTTATCGCTTTGGACGACTTCCCTTCTACCCGAAACGGCAAAGTTGACAAACGAGCTCTCCGGTCCATTATTTTGAGTGAAACCTTACCACGGGAAGTACTGACACCGACTTTGTCAGAGTCTTCGAGTCCAGCATCTTCTGACAGTGAAGATATCGCAACCCCTTCCAGCTCTCGTTCCGACTCCCTTCTATCAAAAACTTCGCTTTCATCTTGGGTTGAAAATGGCGCTGACGCGAAGATCTCTGTGCAGTCGACTGGACTGACAGAAAACAACTTAGATCTTTTCCGAGTGGACATGCAACTGACAAAAAGCACGGACAGAAAAAACATTATCTGGGCCTAGGGGCAATGACACTGTTTCTTTATTACATACATCCTCGGACAATACATTTCATATTTATTTTCCAGTTGTAATCGGATGGTTGTACCCTACATTCCTTTCGTCAGTTTTACTGGGGTAGCATTTACGTCGTTAATATCATGCATGTTTCAGTCTGAAGTTATTGCTATTCATCTAATCCTGGATACCAGCTACAATCATGGCGTTGTTTAATCTATACTTTCTTCCGAGAGATGTCGAAAGTCACTTCTTCCTAAGTTATGTACCCCGTTAGTATACAGTAACGGCAGGACGTGAATTTATCAATTATAACGACGATACAAAAATATTCTAAGGGGGTACATTACGATTTTTCATCCGATTTTTCCGTCTTAAGTTCGATGACAGTCTGGGACTCCAAGTCTTTCTGGGTGCTCGTTACTTCACTCTCCCGAGGGTTGTTGTTCTCTCTGGATTTGACGTAAGTGTACAACAGAGTGCCTGAGAGAATGATGAAGGCGGACGCAGCACGCTGGCTGTAGAACGGGGAGATCATATCAGGACGTCGGTCAGTTCTAGGAGGTACCACTCACGTAGTAACGATATCACCGAATATCTTCACACCGAGAATAATCTGGAGGACGCTTCGTGCGGCCTTAAAAAAAAGAAGCATATCTGATGTAAGTTTCGTAATGTGCGGCTGATAAGGACATCACTTACACTTGAAAACATATGGGTGACAGGACTAGTGACTTTGACACTCAGAATTCCTGCGATACTAATTAGGTTAAGTTAGATTGATTTTGTTACCGGCTTGGGTCCGTGAGCCTACCTGATTAGGAACCCGAAAATTCCAGTGACGATGTTTCCCCAGAAGAAAGTGGCCCAATCCCACTTTAGTCCTCCAGAATTACTCTTAACCATTGTCCAAAAGTCGTAAACTTCTCCTTTTAGTCCGGCGAGACAACCGAGTAAAACGGCCGACCCCAAGTTTGACCAAAATGAGAGAATCGTACTGCTTCCATTAACATAAGGCAGCGATGATTTTACCAACACCGCATGTAGAGCAATTGAGAAAGACGAAAGGAGTCCATAAAACAGGCCTAGAGGAGTAGGGACCGCTCGCGCTGGAACGCCATCCGAGAAAGAGACTCCGAAGAAGAATCCGGAGGTCACGATGGCCGCGCATGCCACAACTGACCAAGAGGGCCTTGAACGGCTGGTGATAGCTACCACTGAGATCGTGAGAGGGAGTACTAGGCCTCGAGCAATCTGATAGAATGCTGCTTCTATATCGCGAAGGCAGAACGCGTTGAAAGTAAAGCCAGCTGTGTCGACAAGTATCAAAGGGGCGAGTTTTCGTGCGGTTTCATATTCGATAGTGGGTATTTCCACATAGTTCGTAAATCGTGAGGTTACGATGAGAAGAAGGACGGTCGTCAAGGATTGGAAGAACATGAAAAGCACTGTCAGGTTTGGGGCGGCATTGAGCACCATTTTGTTGACGAACACCATCTACAATTCAGAATTTATAAACTCATATTTCATTGAGAAGTAAGTATACGGACCACAAGCGCAGCCACCATGTAAAAGCTGACCACAGCGACAACATTTCTTGATACAGCCATGATCGCGAAGAGAGAGGAGGGCAAGACCGTGGCGGGAGATGAGCGCCTTTTTGCCCAAGTAAACATGCGGCTGATGTGCCGGCGAAATGCCGACTGCTATCTCGATTACACCAAGAAATCATCCATCACAAATCCTTCATCCAAAGACTTAAACATTTCATCGTTCAACGTTCAACTTTCTGATAAAGTGCTGTGTGTAAGTTTGTACCTATGGCCACAGTATATGTACCTTAAGCCACCGTATTGCTACTAGGAACACCTCGTAAGCCGTAAGTCACACCGAATTACTTTTGGGACCTTTTGAATTAAAAATGGTCACAATTCCGAAAACGGTACGGCACGGTGATAATAAGACGCTGAAACTTGACATGAGCATTGCCTCTGCCAAACTGTAGACGCAAGGCTCGTTCAGACCGGTCGTCTAAACCGGTACTTACGACTTTCATCTGCTCATGCCTTCCTCTAGAGTCCGCATCTCTCTTTTCCTGGTTTTTATCGCCGTATTTCTTATAGCTCTCTTACCCAGAGACGCCTTAAATCGAACATATCGCTCCTACTACTATGGCACTCCTGAAATACTGGCTGAGACTGAAGCTGGCGCTCCAACAAGGTCAAAAAATGCAGTCATATTCATGCTGGTAGCTCCTTCGCGTATTCATCAAGCAACACTTGCTTTGCTGAACGTTGAAAATCGCTTCAACCGTCGCCTTCAGTACCCCTATGTTCTGCTCACTGCCAACGAGGAAGAAGATGCGATGATAAGCCACGAGTATAGGCAGAAAATAGACTGGATTACTCAGGGAAGAGCAAAATTTGGTATTCAAGTCCTACCCTCGCTTTGAGTTTGATTTGCTGATGTTCGGACAACAGCCATCCTCACCGAGGAATCATGGGGTGTTCCAGACTTTTATGACCCTGCTCGTGTAGAAGAGTCCTACCGTACAATCGGGTAGGCAATTCCATTCTTGTGGTATATCTCTTGCTGATTTCTTGTAAAGGTTTTCGTCCGGGTATCGTTCGATGTGCAGATTGTGAGTCTAGTAATGTTATCTCGTTACATATCTGATAATTCACCTATCCAGTTACTCTGGTGAGAAATGCTCTCTCAATGTTCGCTCAGAATTCAACCTATCCAACAGGATTCTTTTGGAAACACCCCGCCTTCGCGGAGTACGACTGGCTGTGGAGGCTCGATACAGACATTGAATTTCACTGTGATATTGTGAGTGGTTATATTTGCTCTTCTACCGTCCTAGAGTTTGATATGTATAAATTTCGTACTGTAGCCTTATGACCCTATTGAACGAATGATAAAAGCTGGAGCACTATACGGTATGCTTATCATTCACTTTATTCCGCAGATACGTTTATCGTCTCGTAGGTTTCGTCCAAGTTAACGCAGATGCAGTTTGGGTTCAACCAAGTCTTGCAACTAATGTATCAGAGTTTCTATTTAATTATTACAACTCCCACTCGTCACCCTCCGATATTGTGGCAAGGGATTCTAGTTCATTTCCAGCCGTTCCCACAGATGTGAACCACGGATTCGTTTGGGAAGGTGAGGAGGGAATTGAGAAAGCCCTCAGAGGAGAAGCGGGATCGGAAGAGTGGACGAAGATGTGCATGTATGTGAGTACCATTGCTACCACTCGTGGTGCTCTCCTCGTAATTCTCTCGCCAGAACAACTTTGAAATATCCCATCGTTCGTTATGGGAAAGCGAAATCTATACCTCCTTCTTCCAGCATCTGGATCAACAAGGTGCGCATACTTCAAGGCTCTCCTTGAGACCTTTCTTCGTTCTATACGGTCCCGCTTCCTACCCACCCACGTGAATTCATAACTTCATCTGCTAATTTCACTATTTCTCGTTTCAGGTGGATTTTTTTATGAACGCTGGGTAAGCTAGCAATGTTCCAAGCTCAAAAAAGATTATCAACTTTTCATTCAAGGGGGACTCTCCAATACATTCATTCGGAGTTGCGATGGCTTTGCGCAAAGACCAAGTGATGCAGTTCCATGACTTGGGGTACCAACACCAAGGATGGGCGTATGAATGTGCAACTGAACTGGCTCAGTGTACCTGTTTGAAGGACGGACCCGCTGCTGGTTTGTACTCTTTTGGCGTTTCTACTTTTACACTGACCCACTTCCTATGTCAGATTTTGACGACCAGGGCTACAGGTGCATATTTTCAAGCTCTGTTTTTCCATTTGTCTTACTCATTCATACTTGAATTAGATGGTTTAATGCATCTTCTGTTTAACCATGATGCAAGGATGGATATTAAGATACTGGAATACCTAATAGATTATCGATAATTGAGCATTTGCATTGCGATTAGGTGAACAGCACCAAGAACAGCACTAGGAAGGCTAATTTCAAAGTCAACTGAGGAGTCCCGAAACCCCGTCGGAAGACCTTGCAGGGTCGTTCGAGTCATAATATGTATAAGTACATAAAATAGGCATTTTAAGTTTGCCTCTTCAGACTAGTCGAAAGAATGTCCTCTTTCTCATCTGAAAAAGACACCAATTTCTGTTTCCCAATTCCTGACGTATTGGAAAACGAGAAAGTAAAACTAGTCCCCTTCATTGTGAGTATGATCTATTTCAGCCTTGGCTTTGCACTACGCTGATATCATTAAGCCCTCACAACACGCGAAAGCGCTAGTTGATGGATTCGACGACAATACATGGAACTACCTGTCTTACGGGCCATTCTCCTCCACGGAACAATTCGTCGAAGGGTTCTGGGATCAGGGCTTGCGAGCGAACCCCGCTGCTACCACGTTCACCATCTTCGATAAGGTGGGCCCACTCACACTTGACGGCCAACCGGTCATTGCGGGAATGGTCAGCTACATCAATTCCAGCGATAAAGATGCGTGTACCGAGATCGGATTTGTGGTTATTTTACCGCAGTTTCAACGAACTCATGTAACTTCCTGCATGGTCGGATTGCTCATGCACTATGCTCTCGACCTTCCCGAAGACGGCGGACTTGGAGTGCGGAGATTGCAATGGGTCTGTAATTCGAACAACGCACCCAGTCAGAAGGTAGCGGAAAGGATGGGTTTCCGGTTCGAGGGTATTTTTCGATGGGCCAGAGTTCTACCACCTTCGAAAGCTATTGGGTTCAAGGAGGGACCTATGCGCAAAGGTGATCCGTGGGCAGGAAACGGAGGAAGAGATTCAACATATTTGTCCTGTTGCTGGGATGACTGGGAAGGCGGGGCGAGGGAGAAGGTAGACAAAGTCATGACGCGAACCAAGTGATATTAAACGCCTATAAAATAATCTACATGTCAGAAACCTCTTGGATTAGTTCTTTGTGTGATCTTGAATATAATCAGGCAACATTAAAATGTTCCAAAGCCACATGAACATACCCTAGTCCACTTCGGAACCTTGTGTATCCCTTTACGGTATCCACGAGCATGAGGTGTAAATACGGTGTATTTGTCACGCGCAGGCATTTCGTGCTCTTTTGGGAGTTCAAGTGCCTTCACCTAGAGCAAAGTGAGTTTGTATATAAGGGACAAAACTTGAGTTGCGCACAAGAGCGGCACACTGCACGCCACTTGCTCGAACGGCCTCGATAACAGCGTCAACTTTCTTCAATCTGTGACGAGCATTGGCTTTTCTAGTAGCGGAAAGTTTCCATGGAATCTTCCTGAAGTCTCTGAGTAGAAGCCACGAAAGAAAAAAAAGAATAACTACCATAGAAGTCCTCCGAAATTTACATTGGAGGCGCGAAAAGGTCCAAACATGGAAGTAAAAGAAAACAAAGCGTGGGAATTTAGAAACAACTGTTTGCCATGGACGTCGATGTGCCCAACGGAATGCTCAATGGGAACCACGAGTTCGCAAGGGAAAGATTTACCAGCGGGCTTATTCTTCCACCTCCAGAGATAAAATGTGCGTCTATCTCATCTGAACTATTATCTATCTATTTACCCACTTTCGATACAGCCGTCATTGATAAAACTGCTACATATGTTGCTCAGTCTGCAAACCCACCGCTTTTTGAGGACAAAGTCCGGGAGGGACAGCGTTCAGACCCAAAATTCTCATTTCTCAATCCAGCTGATCCATACCATGCATACTATCGACATAAAATGGACAAAATATTCCAAGGTGATATGGAAGAGGAACAAACTCTGGCCAAGGACGACAAAGCAGATGGAGCAGCTGAAGTCAAGATCATTGATGTAGGTCTGGAACCTCCAGCACCAGTGTTCATCATGGACTGGCCCAACATCAGCTCGATTGACCTGTGCGTAACTTTCTCCATGTTCCATAATCGCTTTCTGATTTTTTAACAGAGATATCATGAAGCTCACTGCACAGTTTACCGCTCGACAGGGTCGGAATTTCCTTGCTGCGCTCTCCGCTCGGGAAGGTCGCAACTATCAATTTGACTTTCTCCGACCCAGTCACTCTCTTTTTGGCTACTTCAACCGGTTGGTCGATCAATATATCAAAATTATCAATCCCGACAAAGAGACTTTGGAGATTCTCAAGAGTCGTACTGATGAGGGAGCTGGTTCGCGAACTTTGGACATTGCACGTAAACATGCCAAATGGGAACGAAGAAAGAGAGAAAAGGAAAAGAGACGTCAGGATGATCAAGAAGCGGAACGAAGTGAGTTGTCATTCCAAATCGCTTCAAAAATATACTAACATTGAATCAACAGTTGCGTTCGCTGAAATTGACTGGCACGATTATGCCATTGTCCAAACTATCGAGTTCACCGTTGCAGATGCCACCTCTGAACTTCCTCCTCCGATGAGCGTACAGGAAGTAGAAAACATGACACTCGCACAGAAACGTATGGCCGCCATGATCATGGAAAATACTGCCGAAGATGTCGAGGCTCATCGTGCTAAACAAGCTGCCGCGGAAGCCGAGGCTGCTGCAGCAGTTGGAAACGCTGGTATTGGAGGTGACGATGCTGCCATGGAGGAAAGTGATGACGAGGATGAACAAGAACGAGTTAACCGCGAACAGGAAGAACAAAAGGCGATTGAGCGTGCCAAAGCTATTCAAGCTAGCTCTGTCAACGCAGCCGCTGGACCCATGAAGATACGAACGGATTATGTTCCAAAGCGTAAGGTCTCGTTAAATCCTTGTTACCATGCTCTCACGTTGCTTCAGTTGGTTCAAAGAACGCCAGAACTGCAATGACCACCTGCAGTATCTGTGGACAACAAATACCGGTCGATGAGCTCCAAGAACACATGCGCATAGAGCTGCTTGATCCTCGATGGAAAGAACAACGAGATGCTCTCGAAGCTCGCAAAGCCCAAGCCTCCGAGTTGCAGCGTGGTGCCAACGTCGTTTCCTCGCTTAAGAATCTTGCCCGGACTCGTGTCGATATATTTGGTGCCGAGGAAGATGAAGAACGGCGGAAGAAAGAGGAAGAAGAAGAACGGGAGAGACGAAAAGAACGGGAAAAAGTTGTCTGGGATGGTCACACCGCTTCAAAGGCCAACACCCTCGACAAATTCTCTACAAATGTCAATTTCGACGAGCAGATCGCTGCTATTCACCGTGCAAAAGGTCTAGGACCGTGAGTCTGCTGTTTTTGATCCCACTGTCCCAACAAGTTGACCTTTTCATAGACAACAAACAAATGCTATTGGACCTGGAATTGGTCCCGCAGCCATTCCCGCCCCACTTACTTCCCTACCTCCTCCTCATGCTTCATTACCAGCGCCTCCACAAGCCTCCTCTAATCCTGCATACTCTACAGCGACAATATCTTCTGGTCCCCAGCCCGCTTCTGCGTACCAAACACCGCCCGTCATGCTTCCGCCCTTGCATTTCCAAGGCATAGAATCAAACCAGCCCTTTGGCTATCAACCTTCTACTGCGCCTGGAATGCATCCTTCAAGAGTAGCAGCTTTAGCTGCGGCAAATGGTGTGTTGCAGTCTCAAGCTGGCGTCATTCGAACGGCGGACCAAATGGAGGGCGTTGAGGACGACATTCCTCCTGCCAAGCGACAAAGGGTAAACAAAATTCCTGGGAGCCAGATCTACTCAGAGGACGACTGGATCACAATGCATCCTGTGGGTCTTTCCTTTGTCAAGAATTTCTTGAGGCCTTTTGCTAAGAAATTTTTTCGTTTCAGCATCCTATCTCTTTACAAATCCAGCTGCCGATGGATGCCACCAAACCAGAGTGGAAACTGGACGGAAAGGTCGTTACGATCCAGGATATTCCTCTCAATCTTCTTGTTTCAACGTTGCGTGAGCGTATTCTCCAAAACATTGGGAGCACCGCAAATGTAGGCCGTGTACGGCTATCGTACGCTGGTAAGATGCTCACAAATAAAAGCACTATTGCAAGTTATAACATGGAAGACGAGGAGCTCGTGGTGATGACTCTGGGAGACGCGAAGAAGAAGTAAATCGTTTATGTATCATTTCGTAGTAGTAGTGGATCGCAATACTCCGTTGGCAATCGATGGTAAAAACACTTTTCAAATATGCAATAAAAATAAGACCATCCAGGGTTTGACTCGTCCGGCGGTTGATTTACATGCTTGCATATAAGGGAATAACCCGAGTCCCAAAGAATATTCGGTAACACAGAAACCAGAATGGGGAACAAAGGGGAGAGCTGAATAAAATATAAAGGGGTATATGGTTGGTGGTGTGCCGAATGATGTCCTGGTAAGAGCTGTCGTCAGTAATTTAGGACCTGGTACGAGGATGCAAGAGAATTCGACCGACATTTATACCCTTGTGTGGGACGGAGAGAGAGTAAAATAATCTTGCTCCACTGGGCTCACAGATGGAGTTTGGACCTGGCTGAAACGGCGTGTCCGCACCAGGGGGGGAGAACTCGGTGATCCTGATTGACTCACTCGTTGAACTTGAGAACTTCCCTTTTTTGAGTCAGTGTACACCACTCGCGATGAATTGGTGGCCATTGGGACAGTATCCTGCAGCCACTGTTCATCTTCCTGATTGGGACTAACTGGGTGGAGACTCATCCTTTGGAACGGACTCGATGGTGAGTTTAGATATGGGGATTGGCGGAGAGAGGGAGGGATAGGAATATTGACTGCCTTTGGACTACAGAGGCGCAATGATGTTGTTCTTCTGGGGGCCTGCTTTGGAGACACAAAACCCAGGGGTGACCCTGACGGCTGATCCCTGACGGAGGAATTTCGGGACATGTATGGAGGAATTCGAATAAAGCCTCTGGTCTGCAGACACCAGGCTGTGGAAAAAACTTGGACAACCTCAAGTGAATCACTGTGGTTCACCTGTGAATTTATGCTGGGCCAGGCAGTTACGATCGAGATCGTCTATGTTTGAAGCTTTTGACAGGAACCCCCGTAGGCAAGAACGGCGGCGAAAATGATTATACAATCGATTCATTTGATAGTACTACACATGCTGAACAATAAATAAAGTCAAAGAACTCGCTTGAATAGTATAGCAAGAACGAGCGCTAAAATGACACCAATGAGTGCGTCTAATAGCACAGGTGGTCTAGAACGAGATGTAGATTGCGGAGTATGAGATGTATTAACGAGAACAGTAGGCTGGTGGGTAGAGGCGCTGGGCAACTCAGAAGAGTCATTACTTGGTGAAGAACTTGTGTCCGTGGCCGTTATCGACGATGGTACAGATGTTGTAGAAGTCGGGGTAGCCGTAGTGTCCTCCATGGTAACGGAAACGGATTTCGTTTCGGGATTAGCAATACTGCTGGTGGAAGGGTCTGGTAGAAGTTCTAAATTAGGTTGCTCGCAGTGTGGGCACACCCATTCACGCGAACTATGTAACAGGGGATTTCAACTCGACAAAAACTAAAATCAAACATAAAAACTTACAGAATTGCGAGCCTTTTCCGTTCTGCGGAAGGATACTCAATAGATCCAACGCCGACCGCAGCCTGACCTTTCAGCGGGAAGAAACCCTGGATTCCAAGAATAGCTGATGGAAAGTCCTATAATAAATACCATGCAAAATGACAAGCACATCGTACTTACCAGTGCGAACACCCCATGCAGGCTGCCAGAGCTCTTCATGATCTAACGGATAGATGATTGACTTGATGAACACACGAGATTATCATTAATACTGACAGTTTGTGAAACTGATGCATATCTAGAAAACTTTCAGCTCAGATTGGGACAGGGAACAAAGGGTTTATGTACCTTGGTATTCAACTCGAACCTTCCGTTCGGTGTGAGTACCATGAGCGACGGTGGACGGAATGGGTATTCTGCAGGAAGAAGAATCCGAAGATGATAAAGACCTCCCTCAAATTCGGTCCCGGCTGGTCCTCTAATGGTACAATGCCATTCCTGTTAATGATAAGACTCTCGAATGAAGAATTAACAGACAAAAGAACACACAAATATGTCATCCTAGTAAGAAATAAATTTATTATGATACCGAATCATGTAAATAGGTTGTTTATACATGCCTCCAATGGCGCAGCAGCATAATCAGTCGAAGGATCGTTAGCCAGCTCCCGAGCCTCCTGCAGAATTCGCTTGACAGCTGAAGCCAATGTTCAGCAACAATGTTCAGCACTAAACGGCAAGAATCTGACCAGAATTGTTGCGATTTGCTGAAGACGTGGTGGCCATATTATTAGAGGGTAAAGAAAGAGTAATGATAATATGAGAGACGTGGAACAAATGAAATGCGGCCCGAATGTACGCGGTCCATTTCAGTCACGTGAATCCTCATATCTTTTCCAAACTTTATATGCGAACGAGTATCCTCTTCGCAAAAGACAGCTAGCAAGGCTAAAACTTTATACCATGGGTATCCATATCAAGAATATTACAGTCAGGCCTCGCAAAAGTCGGCAAACCACTTTTCTTCTCAGCGACCCTAGTTTTTGACCAAAGGTTTTCCAGATGCCATAAACGTTATGTGCGCACCGCAACTTACAGCGTTACTGGGGTGCTGGGCTGCTTCGAACGATCTTCAGTCAGTTAATGCTTGTAGAGACACTGCCCAATCCCTGTTTCACTGTATGAAAACCTCGGTATGTCTTCGCAGGTTCTACCTCATTACTGCTGAACCTAAGTCTTCGCTTCTAGCCCATGCCCAAAAAGGTTCATAGACCAACAATAAATTACCATTTGGCTAGACTAGGGAAGAAAATTCAATAGATCTTTGTTCGAAATATACTTAATGCCAGAGGAAAAACGCGAATGAGCTTGCAATTATCGTCAAATGTTTTAACTCCTGCTCTAAAGCGTGATATCGTGTTGCGTACGTAAATACAAATTAGCGCCGATCGGGCTTTGTCCTCTTAGTTCCTCTTAGTACTACCTTCAGGTTGTCTGAGATGGCCTCCCGCACAGCTGCAGCTGGTAACAATGATCAGGTGGCCATTTTCTGGGATTATGTTTGTTAATTTTTTCGCCGCTTTTTCAGAAATCTAATCTTCGCTCTAGGAGAATTGCTCTCCGCCGTCCAACATGTCAGGCTATGAGCTGGTCAGCCGAATCCGAGACTTAGCTCATCACTACGGAGGGGTCAAATTATTCAAGGCCTATACACAATTTTTTGAGCAAGTTTCCCCCCGTTCCCTGGCCTTGAGGTCCGAACTTCAGTCGTCTGGGGTGAGCTTGACTGACTGTCCGCATAACGGTCGTAAAAATGTGGCGGATCAAATGATAATTGGTTTGTAAACTCCACTGTCCATTGAGTTGATAGCCTTTATCGCGATTCTTTGTAGCTGACATTTTGGCATTTGCGATGGATAACCCATATCCCCGCACAACTACAATCATGTTAATCTCGGGCGACCGAGATTTCGCCTACACCCTTTCGATACTGCGGCTTCGTATGTATCAGGTAATTGTGGTGGCACCCCCTCTACCAGGAGCACACATTAGCCTCAAAACGCAGGCTTCCTATTTTATCGATTGGAGCACAATCATTGACAGCCAACGAAAGGACAGTAATGTCACCTTCGCCTCAAGTAGGACTTTTCAACGTCCTACGGAGTTCCCTGCAAGTTTTCCACCGTATCGTCCAAAACCGTACAATCCCTATCTTAATAATTCTCCTGATCGCCGTGGTGAGCTTCTTCCAATGATCAAGGTTTTTTCTCCTCAAATATCTGCAGCCCAACAAGCGCATCAATCAGAAACAAGACCACAACCTCCGCCAAGCAACACTGGCTCAGAAACTGACTCTGCTGCTTCCGTTTCGAAAACTAGCAATCTGTTTGGATCTTTTAAATCCCAACACAACGACACTACAATAGCAGCAACATCCATGGAATGCCCTGTACCAACCTTTTCACCGGCTAAACACCAATACCACAAGGCTCTGTTAGACGATAGTCCCTCTTTGGATTCGGTCCCACTCGACCCCTTTTCATTAATCACAATCGACATGGATAGTCGGCAGACTATCCTCTCTGAATCTGAACACCAGCTGTCTCCTGTCTTGACTCGATCTGCGTCCTCCTTTGTGGCCCCAAACTCCAACGCGGAAAACAAAGCCGCTGGTCAAGGATCTGCGAAATCCCTGTTTCGCAAGGGCACGCCAAAATCGTTAGCCCCTCCATATATTCCCGAAGAATTCCAGCGGTTGGTCCACCTTCTGGAAGAATATCGACTCCAAGATGACCCCCGGCCTTTGAGGTCGGTCGTTGCTCTCGAATTAGTTGCCCAGGACAGCGAAGTGTATCGGAAAGCAGGCTTTCCAAAATTTGGTCCTTATGCCGCTCGAGCAGAGGAATTGGGTCTCGTATTTCTGTCAGGAACCGGTGGAGGTGCTCGTATCACACTACATTACAATTTGTATAACAAAGTAAATGTATAAATGGCTTCTGCTTGTGTTAGTTATGCTAGCAGTTTTATGCATCCATTATTCTTCAGCCAACTTCATGGAGTTTTGACACAGGGTTGAAGACTTTAACTAAACAACCAGCTTCCGGTGTTCTGAACTTTGATTCCTAAAGAAACTCGATAAGGTAAATGATGTTACTTAGATTACAGACAATGCATATACATACTCGTCCGATGCAACGAAACGAAAGACTATACAACGTAACACCCGTAGAGAAGATAGATAAAAATGAAAGAGATGTGGCGGGATACAATAATTTAAATCGGGTATCTATGCAAATGGTGGTGGCGGGTATCAACATGCAGGAGAACATGAAGGGGGAACGGTGGAGGACAGGGCGGGCAGGACGTGCTCGGTGGTCGTCCACGACTACCTCGAAAAGCTGGACTGAGCAGCATAATACTGTTAGGACTGGGAAGGAAATGCATGAGCGCACGTTAGTCCTAGGGGTCCGTCAACAGATGGGGCATTGTCGCAGTTGCACTCAAATTGAACGAAAGAATTCGAAGATGTTTGATTTCGTGCTTTCTCAGGTTCCTGTGGCAAGCAGAGAGGCCAGATCTCTTTCGCTGGCGGCAGGAAGCGATCGTGAACGAGCTTTTAATCGAACTATAGGCAACGGCTCAGTAGGTGTTGAGTTTTGGATAATAGGACTTACGATTACGATCAAGACTCAGCAGGACAACCTTTACAGCGTTGACACCAGTGTTGGGATTTTCCGTCTTTAGCAAGGCCGAACGATCAACCCAATGCTCTTCATGCCATATTGCAGCCTTTAGGATAAGGTCGTCCATATTGCGCTCGGAATTTCCAGAGGTGAAGTCTACTTGCTCGATTCGAACATTGAGATTGTTCAGATAGTTGCCTTTCGACGTTTGGATTTTAAGGAATAGTGAATGGGAACGAACGTGGGATGTGATGTAGTCTAGTGCTGCGTTCGCTGCCGCGGCCAGTTGAGGAGATTGGTTAGACTTCAGTCCATCCAACTCCATGATGACGGGCAGAGGAACCATAATCGTCCAGCGATTGCTTTCTACCAGAGAGGCAAACATAGAAAGCGACGATAAAAGAAGGTTAGTATCAATAACCAGCACAGTGTATCCTGGCACGATATTGAGGTCGGCATGCTCTTTCCGAGAAGAGCGAGGGGCGCGAGAAGGAGGAGGGGACCTCATGAGACTGTAGAGGTACCGACGCCGCTCCTATGAATATGCTTTAAAATAACAGACTACAACAATTGGGAAAATGGCTTACCTTGAGAGCCCTTATTTCCGGGCTATCATTCATATCATCCTCACTGTCATCCGAAACGTTCTCGGAATTGTCTTCATCGATATCCATCGAGTCATCAGCCCATCGAGTGCCCATCCTCCTACGCTCTTCCTCTTCTTGTTCAATTCGATCATCTTGCTTCCACTGCTTGACTTTTTCAGAAAGCATGCCTTCCACTTTCCATTCCTTAGTCTCCTTCGACCAGGTAAAGCCATCGACGACTTCAGAAACTCCGACAGCACATCGAATTAACCGAATCCATCGTTTGGTGGTCTCGCTCATATCTTTCGAATCGACGCCACGAGTTTCGTTGTCATCCTCGATGTTACCATCAGTCACATCGACGCGCTCAGTTTCACCAAGGACCTCAATCTCAGCTCTACGATCTTCACTGCCCTTGAAGTATCCAGGTTGGAAAACTTTGCGACCTACCCACTCCATCCCGCGCATACACCAATCTTCTGGCAGAGGAGCACCCCCTGTGTTACTGGTCAACATGGACCATCTCTCTGGAGTAGTACTGCGGGCTGATGGTATCAGTCCTTGTGAGACCATGATATTCCTAGGAACCTCAGCGAAAAGGGTCGCAAGTTCATCCCAAGGGAGGCTACGCTCGAGGATTTCCTTCGCCTTTTGATGTTTGAGCATAACGAACAGGAATGTGAGAAGGATGGTTAGATAAGGATTGATTCTTGAATGTGCGAAGGGCGAAGGTCTCCGTGTAGGGTGGCTCAGCGTAAACTTGAGCATAGCGGAGGCAAGTTCTAATGCGAGCTTGAATGCAAGCGGTAGTTCGTTCGAGCTGACATCGTCTGGCTCGGATAGACGGGGCGATGAGGCATCATCGACATCCATTTTGTTGTCCTCCCGTTGGGCTTCTTTCCGAGCGATGCGAGAGACGACTGGTGCTGACGGAGTTGTGCCAAGCACACCTGTTTTCTTCAGCACTCCGTTATCTTTGCCGTATTCGAACAAGGAGCCAATATTGACGGCTGCCATCATGATCCATTCTCGCTCTTCAGCGCCCTCCAGCTCAAGACGCTCCATGAAACGGGAGAATGTAGGCTTGAAGTCATCGAGCTGGATGTTGGTAAAAAGCATGCCATGAAGGAGAACAAACAACTCTGGGACACGAGCATCTGGTAACCGACGACGAGCTTGGGACTCGGGAGACCAGATATGCAAGACATTCTCTCGGGAGGTTTTGAATGGATGTAGAGAGACCATGCTGCAAAAAAAAAAAACAAGCAAACAAAATATGAGACGAGGCCGAAATATAAGATAAAGACAAACCTCTTCACAAAGTGGTATACGGCTCGTAATTCTTCTCCTTCTACCTCCCGATATAAGAAACCTAGATGGTGATGGAGCTTGCCCGCCCCAGGTTGGTCGCCTAGCCCAGTTCCGTACCAGTCCCGTGCGATCTGCCTCCACTGTTCCTTCTCCGGTAAAAGTTCCAATGCTCTCGCCGCAACGACGCCTACACTCGGAGAGGGCGAATCATCAATTCTCGGGGCTGGAGCATCGCTGACAGATTTAGTGTCGCCATCTACGATGTCCGAACCCATAGCAGAATGCGCAGCAGCTGAAACGTTTGCAGCCGTAAGCGCAGGTCCGTCCGCAGAACCACCTGCGGTGATAGCAGCGACTGCCATGCGGTACCGAGCCAAATCTCCCAAGGCCTCCAGCCAGTTCTGACGGAAGACAGAGAGAGGCTGTTCTTCATACAGACCTGTGTAGAAGGTGTAGGCGTAGAAAATAAATTCTTGAAGATGTTCCATGGCGAGGGGTGATTCAAGGCAGGCGCGTTGTAAGGATTGGAGGATTTTATTGAAACCAGTTACCCATAATCGCATGATGATGTTGTATTTCGTCGGTATATTTCGAAGGGAGGCGGGAACAGAGGGCGAGAGTGAGATTTGGAGCATATTGTGAATGTATTCGACGAGGCTACCAAGGACAATGTAAGCTCAAGAATGGATGATGGTAGAGCGGACATACTGTTTGTGATCCTTGATTCGCTTGCTCCATTTTTTTTTTCTCTGCTTCCTCATCTTCTCGAGTCAAATCCTTGCCCTTGCGTAGTATCCTCCCATTATATCTGCCATGTTCTTCAGTCTCTGCCTCTTCATCCTTCTTTATCTCCTTCTCCAGATCGGTGATATTCCAGTATAGCTTTTTGAGCTGAGAGGCGAATACGTTGACAGAACTATCTTCGCTGGGCCGACTGCGATCGAAGATGGCAGAGGAACCAGATGAGCCGTCGGTATTGGAAGAGAGAGTAAAAGTAGATGAGATCTGAGATGCAGCATAGGAGGATGTGGACGAGGCAGAAATATACTCTCCGGAAGACTTTGGAGTGGGAACAGGCCGAGGTTTCTGTTGAGGGCGAGCAAGAACAGCAAACCTGACGGGGTCATCTTTTCGATGATCGAACAGTTGACGAGAATGCGCATCACGAGGTTCTCGTTCGCGTGTTGGTCTCTGAGCAGGGGAGCTGTCTGTATCTGACATTGCATCTGGCTCTGCTGTACGCAGCATAGTGGGTATTGGATCACGATCAGGATTATAAAGCTTTGAAGACTGGTTCTGCCTTGGTCCCGAAGGCATGGGCCGAGAGGGAGAAGAAATCTGCAGTTTTCTTGAGAATTCGTCTGCATCTGCCTCAGGAGCAGGAGACCGATGATCGTGCAGTTTCTTCGGAGACCGTGAACTGCTGCCTTCTGGTCTGGTGTGCTTGTCAGCGACAGGTGTTGTAGCGACTGGCATTCTTTCTGCTTTATCTCTGGGACGGGTTGCACTGATATAAGAAAGATCAGTAGATATGGCAAAAATAGGGACAAGGTACTTACACAGCAGTCCGTCTTCTGAAAGCAATGAGTTTTTCAGCAATATCTGTTGCTTGAGGAGGTTCTTCTCGCTGTTTTCCTTTGGAGCTTACCGGGGGCCTATCAGGAGGCTGCAGCGACATGGTTGTAAAAAGGCAAGCGATTCTTGACAAAAGTTCACGCCTTCACACTGCGCAGTAATTGAGTGCTGCGGCGCGGATACTTGCGCTCCGAGAACTGAATTGCTGCGACCTTGGCGCTTAATACTAGCGCTCAGCAGCGCAGCTCAGTCCATCATTACGCATCAATCTGACACATAGCTATGCTGTTTAGCTTGTAGTAGAATGCCTAGAGAGCTCAAACTAAGCGAACCAGTAACCCAGTACTCGCAGCTTACTCGCTTCATCCTCATGACATGGCAGTGCATATTCAAAATGAATGGGTCGTGCCTGGCTTGCCTCCAGGCATTTTTCTCTGTGCTTCTGCAAATATCTCTCTCTCAAGACAAAGCATACTCTGCGATCCGTGAAAGTTCATACTAATCCCCGACGCCGATGAGAATCTTTAGCCTGTATGACTGCCGCAAAAAAACCCAAGATGTTCTCATGATTTAGATCTATCATCTTACCGTGGGTGGAATGAAACGCGGTTGACGATGTAGCTACGGGTCAGGTAGCGGCGCATGTGTTTGTTGTCCGGAGTAAGACGCAGGCATTAACTTAAGTGACGTTGAATCCGGGTCTGGGGATGTAGAACGGGTTGGCGACAGACGGAATCTAGGAGATTCTGCCGAAGGAAGCAACTCCGAGTTATAGAAATAGACTCAACTTGAAGGTACTGAGAAGAGCAAGTTCACCTGACATAGCACATATTCAGAGTGGCGACGGTACAACTGTTGCTCCCGCAGCTGGGGGGCAGGGAACACTCAAACTACTAGATGTCTATTAATGATTATAAGATTCCAATATAAGGATAGCAAAAAAACTGTAATCAAAAAACTATTGCACTTTGGTCTTCTTCCCACTCTGCGCCTCAACTGCATTCTCCGCTTTGAGACCCTCAGCCAGGACCTGATTCATCAGCTCTTGCTCGGCCTTTAGGAACTCTTCCTTGGAACCAGCCTTTGCCTTAGCAGCCTTGACTTGTTTGCGGTACACGAGGTACTTGTCATCGGTACCAAAGATCCTGTCCCACCACCTAAACGACGTCGAGTAGTTGTTGGTGAATGCCATATGGTGAAAGTCATGGTGTTCAGCTCCTGACCAGAAAGGAACAATGTGCTGGAGTGACCAAGGGAAATCTGCGAGATACGTCAATATGGATCAGCATTCGAGAGATTGACTCGATACATACCGTAGCCAGAATGGGAATCAATAGCTTGGAATAGCTTGATGATGACCCAAATCCAAAATGAGATAAAGTGGACTTCGGTGAAGAAACAAAGTACTAAAGCACCAGCAAGGGTGCCCATTCCAAGAATCATGACCTCAGCGGGATGGGCGTATTCAGCTGCCAGACCGAATGGCGCGGAATACTTGTGGTGTACTTTGTGGATGTATTTGTATAGTATGGGCGTGTGTAAAGCACGATGAGCTATATAACCGTGATAAGTAGGATCGGAAATGATATAGAAGAAACGACATCACCTGCCCAGTGGAAAAGATCCTCAAAAAACATACAGAAAAAGATCTGCCAGGCCATGGTATACAGAGTCGGGAACGGGACCTGCCAAGTTTTCATTCCTACGGCTTCAGCCAAGGGTTGGAAGAGCCAAATCTAACATTAAGGTCATTTACATGTTGTTTGTCGCGACTTGAAATACCTACGGTTGGAAGTTCCACAGTGATATGAGCCCAAAGCACTTGTTTGGTGCACTCCCATTGTTCTTGGGGAGTAGGAATTTTGTTCGGTTGCAGCTTCCACTTTCGGAAGTAAGGAATAGCATCGATGATAATCCAGGGCAGAGAACGTCCAAAGTAGACCACCTAAGAAGAACTAAGAAGCAGAATTGGAGAGAGAGTAGTAGACTATGTACCTCGTGCATAAGGAAACTGAGCATGCCGGTTGCAAGGACTGGACTCCCCCACCAAATATACCACGCAACCCATTTCTGCTCTGCCCAGTTTAATGATGAAAAGTCAGTGCTCGCATAAAGCGTGTCCATGACGTTGGCCGCCTGTGTTGTCGCGTTGAATGACATGGCGGAGAGGAAGAAAGAGTGTTTGGTATCAGCAATTTCGTGGAGCCTTTTCAAGTTCTAAATTTCTAAAATGCTCGTACCATATTTTTTTAAGTTCACGCCACTTGAGAAATTATCTCGGGCCGATACCACGTGCTTACATTCAAGATAAGATAATTCTCTCAGATCTTACATTGAGAAAAGATTATCATTAGGTACATAAATGGAAGAGCGCAACAGTGAAGCGACACCAGCTCGCATCTCATATTTCTTATGAGGTTTAGGAAGACTAACTACCGTTCGTCTGACCCTGCCAAAGACCGTACGATTTTCCAGGCGTGGTTTGCCATAAACGGATAGTGCCTGAAAAATATTTTCAGCTACAAGACTGGGAACACTGCGCAATGGAATGCTTACCATCCTCTTTGTACACAGTTGAAAGAAACGTTAAGTAACAAGTAACGGTGATATATTGCAGTGGCTCATAACTCACCACTTCCACTGGCATACATTTCCCCATCTGGACTAAACTCGACACAGTGAACCGGGCCATGGTGACCTTTGAGCACTTCGCGTTCCTCGCCATCCATACCATGCACGCGCACCCACTCGTCACCCTGGTTTCCAGTGACAAAACGGTCTTGAAGAATAGGATGGATCGAAGCCGAAGAGGGAGAATAAGGAAGAGTTAACGTATGCGACGGGGCTGCACTATTTGACGGTAAAGCATGAATAAACGCAACAGTTTTCCCTGAAGTCACGACGAGTCTTCCAGTTTGTCGGGAGAGTTCCATGGACGTGATAGGATTGGGAAACGTGATACTAGTCGCTAATGACATTGTTCGAAGATCCCACCATCTGAACCCGAGTCAGTACAGATGCAGTTGAAGCGAAGAACAAGAACAACTTTATAAGGCCATCTTCTCCGGCAGTGACACCTGTATGGTCACCAACCCAAACAACGCTCTTCACAGTTGCTTCATGAGAGGTTCCACCAGTTTCGCTGAGGAAATCTGGGTCCGCATCTGGACGATTGAGATCAAAGATCCGTACTTTCTTCTCTTGACCGCCAGTGAGAAGATGGGAGGCTGTTGGCGACAGCGCCACGCTGCGGACAATATGGTTGTGAGGAAAAGACTGCAAGACGCTTCCTGAGTAAGTGTCCCAGAATTTTCTACAGTTTTTTTGTGAATATTCGGTTCAACCCGATCAAGGGAGAGCGTACGCTGTAAAATCTGCACTAGCGGAGGCCGCTCGCGAGGCATCCAAAGATAGTTTGGTGCTCCAAACAGCACCTTTGTGGCCCAAAAAAGTTCCTATCCAGTCTCCGGTCCATTCCCTCAGCATCGGATTTCCATCTTTGCAACTTGAGATCAGCAAATATGTTCCGTCGTCATGTAATGGAGAAAAAGAAAGCTGAAACGCTAGATATTAGAGAGGCCCAAAAGCTGAGCATTAACATGCTCACATACATGAGTCACCGGACGAGTGTGCCCAGGGGCAACAAGTGGTGTAGATTTGGGATGAACAGACATTAATCGTGAACAAGATATAAAAGCTGTCGTGATACAAGCGCTCTGCGCCGTGCAAGGTTGAGTAGAAGGTACGAATCAATGTGCAATCGATTTGAAAATAGCACATGGTGATCACGTGCGATTTGACACGTGATACGCAGCTCAGCGCGCCTATCTAGCTCAGCTAGTAGCTGTCTTTTGTGAAGAGAATACTCGTTCACATATAAAGTCATGATCCAACCCATCACACAAAACACAAGTGTCAGGGACAAACGCAACGCGATGTCGAGCTTCATACGCGTCTACGTATGAATCTCGTCATATTACTTTATTTAGTATTTCCAGATATCTACAGTGTAAGCACTTGTTGTGAGACAAAATACACTTCCTTTCTTTCCTACCATCACAATGCTTTGGAGTTTCTTCCCTGAGACGTGTAGGGACTGACTGCATCTCAGGCAGATCCCCCGTCGAACTCGATATCTGAATCCGAGTACAGACTCGATTGATTTATCACAGCAACGATCACAACCTAAACTCCATGGTGGATTCCGAACTCACTGGAAGACTTCTTTTCATTGGGTAAAGTGATCCAAATCTTGATTCCAGTAACTAAGTACTAGTACACCGCAAAAGACCGCGACGATACTGTATCATTCAATCACCATTAGTTCTTGCAGTGAAAGGAAGGCTGCCATCTGGGTGGCGCGGCAGAACACTAATCAACCAGACAATGACAGGACCACGATATATTATGTTGGCGAGACCTAAGGCTACGAGCAGCGATAACAAGACGACACAACGACAACGGTGACAGGATAGACCTGAGACTAAAGAGAAAGAGACAACGAACAAACAGATGTAAAGTAAATGACCACGAGCGTGTAAGATGGATGACCATACTTACATGCAGCTCCACTTCGGTCCACTTCTCTGTGGTAAACAAATACCACGCATTACACGTCCATCCGACCCCAGATTACTTTGCGGACCTATCGCGCAAATGCAGAGTTCGTCAACATGGTCCTATTTTTTGCTAGTACGAACTGTCGTGTTATGGCGTGACGAAGTGTAAAACCAAAAGTCTGAAGGGAGAAAATCGCTATGTGCTATGAGAATTATTATCAAACCTTGCGAATACACGTCCAATGAATAGATCTGGAACATGTTGGGAATGTAGATAATCGACGATTAACCGAGGTCCCGGCATTGCGTAGAACACACCGAGCTCCTTCGAATATCATAGTACATGGTCAGAGCGGTGTGATAGAGTAAACCACTCTAGTCCAGTCCGGGTACTAGTATGAAGCCTCTAGTAATCTGACGAAATTGCGACGAAACATGTTGGCAGATTCACCAAGGTGCCTGTTTGAGGCGACACATGTACATCGACTCGATATCTATAGCTTACAACGCCACCTACAAAGTTTTTGAAGTCCCTCGCCCACATACAGATAAACCCGTTTTTCTCAACATTGCCGTTGCCGAGTCACATCTGATATTTACGCCTTGGCGTGATAATAACTTGAAGTAAAGCATTTTGTACAAATTTGGACTGGTGAGTGGCGAACTACTTGTATACTGCTGAAGACTAAGATAGAGCAGGGTGGGCAAACCCAAGAAGATGGATGCTATTTTAATCAGGTTACATAAAGTTTCTGAGATAAGTTCAGAGTAACCCAAGTAGACTTAGGTTAATTTCCAAACTACTTAGGTTGCGAATCACCGGTACTCACTAAGAATCCAGGTAAGTACTTATTGGAACATCACAAAGCTGTCTGAGTCACAGTCTGGGGTCACAAAGGCAAATGTAAGGCATATAAGCGCCCATGCCCCACATCAGAATTGCGCAATTGAGCCAAAGAATCGCACCAGAAGTAGGAATCAATATGAATGCCATAAAACCATTATTCATGGTGCTTCTGGTTCCTGTGTGCTACTTGCCTTTTGTGACAGTTGACCCCCACGTCGCACTAGTGGAGTTCGCGGTTCGTCTACTTTATAAACCAAGCAGCAGACTTGGTTACGACTTTAGCAACCATGGTTCCTTCAGCAAAAGATTTTGGCAAGAAGGTCATAGGGTACCCCGAGCATACTGTCCCCGTAGTGACGGTCAAGGATTGGTTCTCTCAATTTAATTATGACCCAATTCGATTCGTTCGTACTTTTTTTCTTTCCAACTTCCCTTGCATTTTGTGACCATCAAGCAGGTTATCAACTATGTCACTACTCTTTTTCCCATTACTGGATGGATTTCAAGATACAGTTAGTTTCTCAAGCCTTTGATCTGGTAATTCATCGCTAATGGTTCTCAAGACCTGGGATGGCTCACAGGAGATGTCATTGCTGGCCTTACGGTCGGTATTGTTCTCGTCCCACAGGGCATGTCTTACGCTACGGTAAATATTCCATCACTTGCTAAAAATCGAAGTTGACGAACTCCTTAGATCGCAACGCTCCCCGTGGAGTACGGACTGTATTCGTCTTTTGTTGGAGTCTTACTCTACTGCGTATGCTATTTCTATCAATGCGCTCGCAGTGGTCTTACCGCATGCCCCACCAGTTCTTCGCTACATCCAAGGATGTTTCCATAGGCCCAGTCGCTGTGATGTCGCTCGTTGTTTCGCAAATTATCGCTAGTGTAGACAAAGCCCATCCAGGAAAATGGGCAGCTCCCGAGATTGCCACTGCTCTCGCTTTTATCACTGGATTTATTGCCCTGGGAATTGGTCTCCTGCGACTCGGTTGGATTGTTGAATTTATTCCTGGCCCCGCGGTTAGTGGATTTATGACCGGGTCTGCTATCAACATTGCTGCTGGTCAAGTTCCTGGATTGATGGGTATTACTGGCTTCAAGTAAGTTTATTTCAGTCTATCGATGATAGCTATCTTACCAGAGTCTAGCACTCGCGGTGCTACATATCTGGTGATTATTGACACACTCAAGGGGCTTCCTCTTACCACCAAGGATGCAGCCTTTGGACTGACAGGGCTTTTCGCTCTGTATGCTATCCGAATAGGATGTGATTATCTGACCAAACGATTTCCCCGTCGAGGTGAGCGGAGATACTGTCCCCTAGAATTCGAGTTCTTATGATTTGTTGAAGCGCGAGTGTTTTTCTTCATATCTGTATTCAGAAATGCCTTTGTGATTGTTGTGTTGACAATCGCCGCTTGGCTATATACGAGGCACAGGGGAGGCCCAAAGGGAAAATTTCCTATCAAAATTTTGGGCACCGTTCCTGCTGGCTTTCAGCATGTCGGTCAGCCCGTCATCGATCGAGAGCTCGTGAGTGCCCTGGCCGGACAACTCCCTATAGCCACTGTCATTCTAGTCTTGGAGCATATTGCCATTTCCAAATGTCGGTGTAGAAATATCTCGCATGAAAACAAAATTTCCTGATTTTTTTACAGCATTTGGACGAATCAACAATTATAAAATCAATCCTAATCAGGAACTCATTGCTATTGGAGTCACGAATACGATTGGAAGCTGCTTTGGCGCATACCCTGCCACTGGCTCTTTCTCTCGTTCGGCTCTGAAACACAAATCTGGAGTGCGTACTCCCGCAGCTGGGATCCTGTCTGCGATCATCGTCGTCGTGGCTCTCTATGGTCTCACCTCCGCATTCTTCTGGATTCCTAATGCTGGACTCTCTGCGATAATCATCCACGCTGTAGCGGATTTGGTGGCCTCTCCGCGACAGGTCAGCATGAATTCGTGACTGAATTTCAACTCTGCTGAGCTTTTTCTTAGGTTTTCTCCTACTGGAGGGTCTCTCCGCTAGAATTTTTAATATGGGCCACTGGTGTTTTGGTCACGATCTTCAGCACCATCGAAATTGGTGTTTATGTTTCCACCGCTGTGTCCCTAGTACTTATGTTGGTCCGTGTCGCCCATCCCCGTGGATATTTCCTAGGCAAAGTTACTCTCCGAAGCGAGACTCCTGGACGCAAAGAAAAACGTGATGTGTTTGTTCCTTTGGCCAAGGATGGAATAATAAATCCCGATGTCAAAGTCACCCCTCCCACTCCAGGTGTCATCGTTTACCGGTTCGAAGAAAGTTACCTTTACCCCAACTCATCTATCGTCAATTCCGTACTTGTCGACTACGTTAAAGCGAACATGAGAAGAGGGAAAGACATGAGCGCAGTCAAACTTCGTGACAGACCTTGGAACGATCCTGGACCCCGCCGCGGCGAGGTAGATAACGAACGAGAAATGAACAACAGTCTTCCTATCCTTCATGCCATCGTGTTGGATTTTTCTACTGTGTAAGAATCAAGTATCTTCTTACCACTGTCGCTAATATACTCGGATATCAGATCTCATCTAGATACCACAGCCACCCAAGCTCTTATCGACACTCGCAACGAATTAGAAAGATGGGCAGACCATCCTGTAGAGGTTAGTCTGCCGTTCTGTATGGTATAGCTGCTGACTGAATTATTTTGTAGTTCCATTTTGCTTCTATATTATCACCATGGATAAGGCGCGCGCTTGTAGCAGGAGGCTTTGGCGTTGGCACTTCTTCGTCGAGGATACCACATGAAATCGCTGCGGTGGTGCCTTATCGCGACGGTCTGGCTGACCGGCAGCTGACCGACCTTCGAGAAATTCGCGAAGAAGTTGACGACATTGAGAAAGGGAATTCAACAGATTCCGATATAATAAACTCAACCAGCACGGAATTCGTATTTCCCCTTTCTACTGACACCCCATTTTTCCATCTCGATCTGGAAAGCGCTGTACGGGCGGCAGAAAGTGGGCTAGAAAATAATGATCACCATTATTAGTATGAATATTATGTACTTATCTAAGTTATCTTGGATTTTTGTATTCAGTATGATGAAGCATATACTGTTTGTATATACGAAGCATTGTAAAATACCCACAATGTGAATAATAGATATGAACAGGAAACTCCCCAACTACCGCCCGTAAGGATGATAGTTATGGTTATGTTGTCCTCGCTGCGGTCGACTTGGGCCAACACCCGCAGCGCCCATGCCTCCAGATCCACCTCTGGGACCTCTTGGAACACCTCTACCAGCTCCCATCCCCATTGCGCCTCCACCAGCACCCCCAGGGACGTTTCCACCCATATTCACCATAGGATTCATTCCTACATTCATACCATTATTCATCATCGCGTTCATCGCGCCTCCGTTTGCCATTTGGAACATCCGCGTGTATAGGGCGGCCAATGCTTGAGGATCGAATGGCGCTCCACTGGCAGAAACTGCTCCGCCAACTCCACCAACATTGTTGGCAAATCCTGGGCCATTACCGCTGCTACCTGCAACGAAGTTGTTCAATCCTCTGCCTGCTCCACCAACACGCGGGCTAGTATAGGTTTGTTCATCCTCCTGGAACGTTTCGCGTTGGTATCGGGGCTGTGCGAGCTTAACATCAATCTACGCGTAGATATGTTAGCTGCAAGACTAGCAGGTGCGACCCGCACTGTTTCTTACCAATTTGCCATCGATTTCGAGATGCCCAAAACCAAGAAATTGCTGGACGTTCGCATCTTCTAGGGAAATGAAACCAAAACCTTTACTTCTGCCTGTCTCGCGATCCAACATGACCGTCGAATCGACGACTTTTCCAAATTGCGAGAAGAACTCTTTCATGGATTCAGAGGTAACGGTTCCAGCAAGTCCTCCGATGAAGAGCTTCGTGGCACGCTGATGCTCCTGGCGGGGTATAGCACGCTTTGGATCAATCTACCATAAGGTTGATAAGAAGCAGGCGCTACCAAATATACTAAAAATCTACTTGCAATCTTTCCATCTAGGACATGCTCTTTTACCATAACTGCATTTACACTTGCAGGGTCTTCGAAAGTCAAGAATGCAAAACACCTTGGATAGAGGTCAGTATACATCAATAATATGCCAGGTAGCACACCTTGAACGACCTATAAATTGTAATGAGTAAAAAGAAAGAGATAATTCATGCATAGCACGTACCTTGAGGGTCGCGCATGATAACCGACTGTTCAACTTTTCCGAACTGTTCAAAGTAAGCTCTAAGGCCATCATCTGTAGTGTTCCAAGATAATCCTCCTTTAGGATGAGTTTAGTCTTCCTATGGATAAATGGTATGCTAATAGATAATTCACCGATGAACATTTTTCTAAAAAGACAAGTCGTTGTTCAGTCCAGAGTTGGAGTTGATTAACGCAATCAGAGATATATGAAAAAGGGTGAAAAGACTGTTATTAGTACGCGATAGGCTAGAATAGATCGATGTCACAGGTGAAATGATAGAACGAGACTCTACGGTGCTTAGCCTAGCTAGCCTAGCCTAGTTCGTAGAGAATCTAGGTTATGGTATACGGTGATATGGCGTTCTCGAAGACTACTTTGGTGAAGCCCACAGCTACTAGTCTTACTTCCCCACTCCGCAAAATTTAGTGGGACGCCAGACAAGCAGAAAACTCACCCGTCATCTTTCATCTCCGAAGGACGAATGCTCCGGTGATCCTGACCAGAGAAATCCTGATCATACCCTCCTTGCTGAGCTAAATCTGTGTCCCGGTAGCTGGCTGTTGTTGGATCCTCGTAAGTTGGAATTTGTTGCACAGGTGGGGCCATAGCAGCAGGGGTAGATTGCTGCTGAGAGACAGATGCATAGTATGCTGATGTTAGACTAGCAGCAGTGGCGGAAGGCAGCGCTGTTGACGACGTAGTATTTTCTGGTGGTTCTTCATTTGTGACCTCAGCTTTTGGTGTTTGTGGGGAGTGCAACGGGTTTTCGTCAGGTCCAGTTATGTCGGTTTCGTAAAGATCTTTAAAGGAAAGTTAAAGGTTGTGAGGGAGACACAAGCTTGGCAGCAGGCTTACCGCCATATAGATCTGCGTCGAGGTCCATAGTGAACAGTGGTGAGGGTAAAAAGACAAGCTTAAATTTAAGCGGCACCCGGTCGGATCCGGTATGTGCTTTATTGAATTCTCACGGTACTTTTGGATTTTCTCTGTTCAGTAACACGTCTCTTTGGGAGTCGTAAACTTTACTTCAGTAACCAGTTCGAGTGATTAACACGTTCATGGCAAGGATAGACAACGCACATGGTAAATCATCTAGGGCATACTTGATACGAAGCATTATACATTACAACCTACAGCGCACTTTTACTACGTTATATACTTATAAACTTGTTCTTGATTGTATGTAACTATTCCTTCATTTCACTGTTTCATACAGCCTAAAGATCGATAACCGAATGTAATTTACAAGATGATTTTATCTCTACAGTCCCCAACATCGGACCTAATCACTCGAAAATCCAGCTCTCCATGGCGTGATTGTATTGTGTGAGGCCCTCTGGGAACCATCTGAGGATGAAAAACGCGTCAGATATCTACGACAGCAGGAAAAGAGGTTACGAACAGAGCAATCTCCTTTTGGGCGCTCTCGACGGCATCGGATCCATGGCAGATGTTACGGCCAACAGCAAGGGCGTAGTCGCCACGGATAGTACCTAAGGATCAATTTGAAAAGCGAACAATCAAGATGAACGCAAAAATAACATACCAGGAGCAGATGCAAGAGGGTTGGTGGCACCGAGCATGACTCGGCCAGTTTTAACAGCATCGAGACCTTCCCAGACCATAGCGACGACGGGGCCAGATGCCATATATTTGATGAGACCAGGGAAGAAAGGCTTGCCCTTAAGGTCAGCGTAGTCTGCAAAATAGAATAAATCGAAAGAGATAAAACGACACGCGAATAAACACATTACGTTTCTCGAGGTGCTCAGTGGTAGCATGGACGAGCTTCATGGCGACAAGTTTGAAGCCTCGCTTTTCAAAACGAGAGATAATTTCGCCAACGAGTCCACGCTGGACACCGTCAGGCTAGATGAAATGCATGCTGAGGATATTTTGGCACTTGAACGCGAAGAAATCATACCTTGACCATGATATAAGTCTGTTCTTTTGTAGACATAGTTGCGATGGTGATGGATAAGAAGAAATAGCTTTTGGCGCGGTTGCGATTTTATCAAGACGGAAGACTTGTGGGAATTAATTTCGGCACGCCCGGCTACCAGTCCGGTTCATTCCGTGCACTCCTCAAATAACAACCAATCCATAATGTCTCTTGGACCGTCTCTTGCTTCCAAAGTTCTTGCTTCAAAAACTCTTTCTTCATGGATTGTTCCTGTTGCGCAATGGTACGCTAACGTTTCAGGGTACAGAAAGTACGGATTGAGGTACGACGACCTTAGTATGTTGACAATTTTGAGCTTTTTGAGCACCAATCTCATGTGTTTATTCATAGTCATGGAGGAGAATGAAGATGTCCAAAGGGCGCGTGTAATGTCTCCAACGCAATTCGTAACTCGCATTTACTGTTCCTTAGGCCATTAAACGCTTGACTCCTCGTGAACAATACGACCGTGCTTATCGTTTTAAACGGGCTTCTCATGCTAGCGTTCTGCATGCCCCTCTTGATAAATCACAATGGACGACTCCTGAACAGGTATGTCGTTTATTGGTCGTCTTGAGCTTATTCTGATCATCGCGTCAACGAACAGGACGTCCGGTACTTGTCACCTCATATCGTAGAAGTCGAGAAGGAGGAAAAAGAGAGAGTAATGTGGGATACAGCCCTCATTTCCCGGAGAAAATAGATTCTGCGTTCATACGCGCTTTTGTATTCCACTATTTTAGATCGAAATCGAGGCCGACCGCAATTTTCAGCTTGAACCCCACCTGACAATTACATTCGAAATACTCTTGTACAAATCTATAATCCTTACTACTAAAGTATTCTACGTGGCAGAACAAAAATCTAAACTCTAGAGGGTGAAGGCTTTGACAAGAGGGGATACAACAGGTCCACCCTTCTGCTTGTAAAAGTCAACAACCTTCTTGCCAACAATAGCGATGTCTAAGTAACGCATAAATCAGTAACGAGGGAAAAGGAAGGGCGCAAAAAGGCGACGTACTTGGACCGGTGATACCAAACTTCTCGTATACCTTTTGGTAAGGAGCAGAGGCTCCGAATCCGGGAAGACCATATTGCTGCAAGATTGATATCAGTACATGACCACGAAAAAATGGAAAACACTACAAACCTCGTGGCTGTACTTCGCCCATCCAGCGGTAGAAAGTGCCTCGAGGGACAGAATGGGAGCACCACTCCTGAGGACACTCATCCTGTACTCCTCAGGCTGCTGGTCAAAGACGAGCCAACAGGGCAAACTAACAACACGGGTTTTAATGCCTTGGGCGTTGAGCTTGGTAGCAGCCTCGATAGCAATTGATACTTCACTACCGGCACTGACAATGGTAAGGTCTTCATTCTCGACCTCGTGAACTACATATCCACCCTTGGCAGCTTTCGCGATCGAGGACGCTTCGAGATTAGGGAGGTTTTGTCGAGATAGGGAGATAATAGAAGGGGTCTTTTTCAATTTGAGAGCGACCAAGTACGACGCCGAGGTTTCATTTCCGTCCGCTGGACGCCAGAAGGCAACGTTGGGCATGGCACGGAAGTGGATGGCGGCTTCTGTAGGCTGGTGAGTAGGCCCGTCCTCACCAAGACCAATGGAGTCGTGAGTAGCTGGAAAATAAACATTGAAAACATTGTTCAACTAGCAACTAGCCGTAAAACAGCACTCACCGACCCAGATGACTTGGTGGCTAAAAGTTTGGAGATGGACTTTCAGTGGCACGATAAACGCGTGTCGAGACAAGGATACTCACCCACTGAGAGCAGAAAGACGGACCGCACCAGCGGCATAAGCAACAAAGTTCTAAGGCGAAATTAATATCTCTGTTTCCCAAGAAGATAGAGACTAACCAAGAACGTAGCAACGTGAGGAATGATACCACCATAAGCATGAATACCATTGGCAATGGCACCCATACCATGCTCACGGACACCATCTAGAGTAAAGGTGTTAGTGAACGAGTATCAGGTAGCTTGATATGATCGATTTACATCGCATATAGGTGCCCGCGTAACTGCCGAGACCAGTGCTAGGAGGTTGGAAGTCAACCGAGCCCTTTACCCGACTGAGATTGCTGCCAGTCAAATCAGCGGATCCTCCAAACAGCTCGGGAAGGGCTGGAGTGATAGCGGTAAGGGTGTTCTCAGAATATTTGCGCGATCCCTGGGCAGCATCGGAAGGTTTGTAGACAGGTAGGTGCTGCTCCCAGTTGACCGGGAGCTCTCCAGCAATACGCCTGGTAAGCTCTGCGTGTTCGTTAGGAAATTTCTGAGCATACGATGAGAGTAAAGAGTTCCATTGGGCTTCTAAAACGGCACCACGCTTAGCAATAGCCGCATATGCATCATATGTTGCGGGTGGGACGTAAAAGGATTGATCAGAGGGGAGTCCAAACTTGGTTTTGAGTGCTTGGATGTCATCCGCCTTCAAAGCTGGACAATTATCAGAGCCTATCATGATAAAGAGAGCAGGAGATACCCACGAGAGCCGTGAACTCCATGGGTCCCCTGTTGCTTGGAACCAAAGCCTATGGTAGTCCTGACACAGATGAGGGTGGGTTTATTCTTTTCCGATCTGGCCTCGGAAATTGCATTGAAAATGGTTGGAAGATCGCTAATCTGTCTGTTAGAAAAACGATGGAATGTACTCAAGTTCACAACATACGAGTCACCGTTGTCAACACGAAGGACCTGCCAACCATAAGCCAGGAATCGTTGTTCGACGTTCTCAGTGAATGCCACGGCAGTGTCACCATCGATGGAGATATCTATGTAATTGCTTCAGAGGTGAGATTGTTAATGAAAGGAGGAAAGCTGTACGGTTATCATCGTAAACCTAGGGTAGGCAGTAACCTTAATTGGAGATATTGAAAAAGAGTACGGTATACGTACCACAATGAGGTTGCCCAATTGAAGATGACCGGCAAGAGATGCTGCCTCACTAGCAACGCCTTCCATGAGGCAACCATCACCAGTGAATACTAGAGATCACGTCAATCGCGATACGATTCACTTGTAGGCAGATAAAGAGCGTACCGTAGGTGAAGTTGTTGATTAAATCGAAGCCAGGTTTGTTGAAAGTAGCAGCGAGATGAGCCTGAGCGATAGCCAAACCGACTCCGTTACCAAAACCCTGGCCCAGGGGTCCAGTAGTGACCTCGATACCTGATATAAAGGTAAGATTAAGATGAAGCCGCAGAATGCCACTTGCCATCAGTGTGTCCAGCCTCGGGATGTCCAGGAGTCAATGAATCGAGCTGGCGGAACTGCTTCAGGTCATCCATCGAAAGTTTATAGCCCAGGAGATGTAAAAGGACATATTGCAGCGCGCAACTGAGACGCGATGAGTAAAAGACACGCAAGTACGTCACAAGAACCTACGCATGACTGCAAAAGAAAGAAGTAAGAGTGAGGACACGGGTAGATTAGCTTATGGGCGTACCCGTTGGAAAGAACAAATCGATCTCGATTAAACCATTTTGAGTTCTTGGGGTTGAGATTCATGAAACTAGGACGAAGATCAAAATTTGTGGTGGGTTTGAGATTGTTGTCTGGGAAGCGTACCGAGAGAAAAGAATATGAGCAACGGGAGCCATGCCCAACGGGGCACCAGGATGGCCAGAGTTGGCTTTGGCGACTACATCAGCTGCAAGGGCACGGATGGTTGCAATAGAAACTGAGATAAGGATTAGAGATAAACTAGAAGCTTGAAGGAATATACAGAGACTTTACCCTCGTCAGATTGAGCAGATGTAAAGGCAGACATGGTTGTTTGGGAAGAAAATTATAAAACTGCCTAATCAAGAAATTTATCTGCCATCAGGTCCGCGGCCTGCGGCCAGAGGTTTTTCCGACGTGAAAAGATCACATGATCTTGGCGCTTATCCCTCTTGCTCATGCATCCTCAACTCGCTGACAAGCGATTGGGCAAGTTCTCTCATCCTTTTCCCGAACGTGGGGTTAATCTTCACTCTAGTCTGCAAGGATTTTATACAGGCCCTGGAGGACTGTCATCTCAGCACATTTGCCCGATTAACCGGAGGCTGTAACAAATACAAGGATGCAATGAATGTCTGTCTTCACAAAGAGGTAGGAGATTTCCGGCTTTCTCCGTATGCCACTAAAACTCGGTCATTCAGAGCGTCGATCGTTCTGCACGGAATAGAGAGAATGCCAAAGAGCGCAAAGCTAAACGTGAAGAGGCGACAAAGGCATTTTTAGAAGATTGACAAGACAACCTACTCCTCCCGGTGCCAAATTCTCCACTTGCGCGTGTACTTTAACGCCCGCAGAACTTCCTTCCCGTAGACGTGGCTTTGCCACTGTGAAGATCCATGCAATACTAATAATGATATTCTGGGTCTATAGGTGTTCTTTGGCTGGCTTGGAGTATTCTTCTTCCGAAGAACTCTAACTGCCTGGGAACAGTTATCGGAGAAGATACACTTGTAATTTGCCACTGATGAAACTAAAAAATGTTGAAACGGATAATAAGGTTACACTAAACGAGAGGGCGAAGGCACAAATATGATTGGCAAGACTAGTAATACATCTTAAGACAATTCGCATACCACCTCCTTCGCACCGGCATCAACTTTCACCACCCTTTCGGTATTTCCCGCCCCGATCACAAATACGCTGTCAATGTTTGCGTTACCCTCGATGGTCACTTTAACCTTGCCGTCCTTTCGATCGGCGCGTACAGTGGCACCCCCAGGGACAGTGGCCGACGTCTCACCCTCTGCCAAACTAAACAACTCGACACGCAAATCCTTCCCGTAGTCATAGTCAGGACGTCGTGTATTCGGAGGTCCACGTAGTAGCACTGTTCCAGCTCTGACCCAGACTGGAACATCATCCAAACCGACGCGCTCTTTGATCCATGTTGGACCAACGACAGTACGCTTATGATCCCAAAAGTTCGTCCAACGACCCGCGGGAATGTAGTAGTCCGTTTCTTCTTCCTGCGGGACGAAAACAGGCGCGACAAGGAGAGAAGGCCCTAGCATGAACTGCCTGTCAAGATGATGGGTGTTCTGGTCTTCAGGGAACTCGAGAAACATTGCCCTTTGGAGTGGATGTCCAGTCTGTGTCGCTTCAATGGCCTATGTGAAAAAGATTAACTTCTGGTCAAAGGTTTAGCCTGTGCAACATACTAATTGATACAAGTAAGGCATCAGCGAATGTTTAGCCTCCAACAATGTTGCCATATTTTTGGCAGCCTCCTCTCCATAGTTCCATGGAACACGATATGATGATGAACCATGTAGTCGTGAGTGTGAGGAGAACAAGCCAAACGCGACCCATCGCTGGTATATTTCGGGTGGTGGATGACCCTATAGTAGTATTGGTGGCCGGTCCGCATTAAAAACTTTGTCCACTTGCCTCGAATCCACCGATATCATGAGAAGCAAACGCAAATCCTGAGAGAGTTAAAGAAAGACATCCACGCATCGCCTCCGCCATTGCTTCCCAGGTCGACTCACAGTCACCTCCCCAATGAACAGGGAATCTATAACGCAATGAGGAATGAGATACCGTGCCATGTATATGTCCACTTGCCTCTGGCCTCCTGCGAACGAAGCGCGCGCGAAAACAACTGCCTCGCCTTCTCCCATTCGGTCCCGTATCAGATTGAAAACGAGCTCGTTGTAGATAATGGAATACATATTGTGCATTCGCATAGGATCGGAGCCATCATGGAATTTCACCGACGTATGTGGGATACGTTCAGCTGTAACGAACATAAGTGGCCATACCAACTCCCCAGCTTATCGGCTCACCGAAATCTGTCTACGTTTGGACTCTCAGTGGAGTTCATTGCAGCATGGCTCGTAGCTCACCTTGAAACAATCAACACCAATGTCGATAAGACTGTTGAGTTTCGCCTTGTACCATTCACAGGCCTGTGGATTCGTAAAGTCGACAACTGCGAGACCGGGTTGCCATAAATCCCATCTAAAAACCAAGATTAAACATGAAATGATAGACCGCATGAAGCTGGACCAAACTCACTGCCACGGTGTCCCATCTTTCCTTTGTATGAAATAACCTCCTTTAACACCCTCTTTGAAAATGGGAGACAGTTGAGAAATATAAGGATTGACTGTAACGAATATTTTTCAGACAAAGCTCCCGTAATCACCAGTTTTGTTCACTTACTCCAAACACAGATCTTCACACTAAACTTTTGCTTGATTTGCGCGAGATACCCTTTGGGATCGGGGAAGTTATCTGGATCGAAAGTGAAGGAACACCTATCCTTCGATATCAGACAGCAAGTCATATCCGCGGGGGTTTACATTTACTTGCCATTCATATTGTTTCATCCAGAAACAATCGAGATGGAAAACTCGAACAGGGATGTTACGATCTTGCATTCCTTGCAGGAATCCGGACACAGTATCGCTGGAATATGAGGTCAAAAAAGAGGTTGATAACCAAAGCCCGAACGTCCAGCTCGGAAGTATCCTGAATAGGAAAGGAATAAGCATATTGGATGGAAATCAGGTTTCGCTTCTTACGGTGGGCGTCCAGTCATGCGTGTGTATCGTTCGAGAATCTATCCAAACCCAATTGAATCTCAGAGCGAGCTTTTGCTTCAAAACCGAACAAATTTACCTGAAGCGGAGTCTCTCCGTAGATAATAAAATATTCCAAGCTACTTCCAACAGTAGATACCCCGACCCGGGAGACCTTTTCGCTACCGACTTCGACTTCCACCTCGCCAGGATGGTTTATGAAAACCCCGTAACCGCGATTAGTCATGTAGAAGGGAACACATTTGTATGCCTGTTCGCTAGAAGTTCCTCCATCTGGAACAGTGGATGAGAACGGATTGAACCGTTGCTGCAACGCGACATACCTTGGTTCCATATTTTGATACTTTGACCTGGAACACAATGTCTGAGCAAGAATGCATTGGATAGATATCGACACCCACCATTCTTAACAAAGGCCCCGAACTGTTCTCCAAAACCATAAATCAGCTCTCCGGGGGATATATTCAGCTCCGAGTTGATGTATCGCACTAGAGGTGGAGGAGGCTGGGGATTGGGGTTAGATCCAGGGTCAGTGGCCATGCACGAGCTTCATGTGAGATGATCAGCGTATGAGAAAGATTGGAGGAGAGGGAAGGAGCACCTATTGGACGCGCTGGAAAGAGTCCACTGAGAAGGAACGTCGAAAACACCCTGATGTCTTGGCCCTGCAAAAGTCAGGATTCGTTTGGGTGATTTGAAGGTGATGGTATAGGGATTTTCAGTGATAAGGACCTCCAGGCCGGCGGTACTTAAAGTGTGGTCGGAGCCAACTTTATTGAGCTTGACATTGGGAACAGGCTTGGAATTTGGGAACAACGGAATGTTCACAAGTGGCTCGGCGTTGCTAAAATGGCAAATATTCACACCCACCTACTTGGAACTAAGCTAGCATAAGGTCAACAATACGAGACGAACATACCACGCCTTCGGTGGGAGAATGAACTTTGACCGTCAAGACAGGTCCTGATCAACGATGACTCATCAGATCCAAAGTGATTGGAATCAGCAAAAAGTCAAGCGCATACCCCCTAGTGTATCTCCACGATGTCTGATGGGCTTAGTTGAAACCTGGAGCTCGTAGCCGTCGGGCAGCTGGTCAACTTTCACTGCCTGCAAAGGGTTTAAAAATTCAGTCCATGGATTTTGAATCAATTGAGATCTTACCTGTAAGCCATAATAAGGCTTGACGCCGTTCTTCAGCAGCCAGAATCCGTCTATAAATTTCATAGAGGTGCGTGAGTCCGGTTTCAGCTTCAGCGGTTTAAGTATATTCAGATTGCGGTCCGTGAAATCCCGTTCCCGAAATTATTCCGCTGGTGGTAACTATTTTAGCGGAGTCTGGTGGCCTGACGCCTCCTGACGCTAGTGGTGGAAGTAAAGCACATTCTGGAAAGACTTAGACTTGAGGGTGATGGAAGTCAGCAAGACTTGGACCTTGGGAATTGGCTCTAAGCCGTCCCGCCTGTTCCGGTGCATCAACCACTATGCTCAAGCGCTTACTTCGTTACATAGCTCTTGCTATTTGAAACGGTCGCCGTTTCTCTCGCCTTAACCTCAATGCTTTGGCGACCTATCTCCCTGTTTTCCTTTTTATACCTGCAAACTTCACTTTGAGAGTAGTCAAAGCAATAATGTAACTCCGCAACTCCAGAGGAACCGGCTAAATCGAAACATCTGGAGGCGTAGAGCTGCCCAGAATCTAGAGGGACGAGCACTTTTCAATAGCACGAGAGAATGAGGAAAGGGTAGGTGAGTAGAGAAACCTAATTGTTATCCTTGACTCGTTGATTGAGAACGCTCCAGTGGCGCCAACCACTGAAACCGATCAAGCTCAAGGCCAGACTCTCTCTCTAGAGTCTTCTATAGTTTGAACATAGACTCTAGTATGAGTAGCTGAGCGATAATATCACCGCATAACATCCCATTCGAGAAAAAAAATGGCATTGGAAGTCTCCAGAGTTGCAACGATATCAATAGAAAAAGGTATCTTCCAAGCTTGGTGGGATGGGAAAGGAATCATCATATTTACAAGAATTCGAACGAAAGTTACTTCAGTAACAACTCTTGAAGAGTTATGTAACAATCGAGGTTTCGTGCATGTCGATTATTGCGTGAGTCTATTATAAGCAGATATCTACAATCTTGCGATGTGAACAGAAAAACAGATTGAGGTCTGATCTCAGTGCTGGGAATCCGCACCCGAGATTCAAAGCTGCAGCTGAGCCTGAACGGTATCACCAAGTGTACTGCGATATGTTGCTTTGCAGGAGCCCAGACACAAGCGTATCTATGTCCTCGTTGTAGTAACAAGACAATGAATGGACAACGAGCGGTGGAGTCATAAGGACGCGCTGTATTTCTCTTGAAATACCGACGAATCGTTTGATGGTTACCACTACTGCAATGATTACCGGCCGGATTTCCAGGGGAAGATACACCGACGATCAAAGACGGTAAGTACTGGAAATCTCATACTACGCCTTTGTCTGTACTAGGGGCATTGAAATGTACGAAGTCTCTTATGAGGATCAGTGACAAAGTATCCTAATCATTAGCCAGTTGCTGCTAAACAACAACTGGCTAGCTCTAGCTAGCTCGAAAGCCCGATCCAAGTTCGGGTGTCCGATGGATGTACGGAAACGTACGATGGGCTTGCGGAGACGCGTGCCAGGAGATCCATTAGCTCCTACTTGCCATTTTTTCTCATTGTCTTCTCACCAAATTTAGTGTCCGATCGAGACCCGGAAACTCTCGCGCCCTAAGAAGGAAACATTGAATTACTTGTCAAAGTTGGGAGATGATAACTATCAATGCACATTATTTCATTTTCCGTTGCTTGTTGTTGATGAATTTCTTGAGGTGGCACCGTCTTGCCTCCTACCCTGGGCCACCCAAGGACCACCAGCAGTTTCACATCCAACCTGGGGCCAGCCAACGTATATTAAGCCATCTGCAAAATTCGGTACAGCAATACGACTCATAGTTTCGTTCGTTACTCCCTCATTCAACAACCATAATGTCTACTACGGTGGTAAGGCTCCATTCCTATCAAAGTATTCGAGTGATCTTTACCTCCCTTGCCCCTTAGCCCGAGCAAACCACAGTCCTCGTTATTGGTGGAGGTCCCGGAGGATCCTATGCTGCTGCAGCTCTTGTGCGCGAAGGCCACAAGGTCGTGATTCTTGAATCTGCAAAACACCCTCGGTAGGTACCAGCCCTACTGGAATGAACATTAGAAAATAATTTTGCTCTTTACTCAAGGTACCACATTGGAGAGTCTTTGACAGCCGCCATGAGAACCTATATCCGGTTCATCGGACTCGAGGATGAGTTTGTCAAGCATGGGTTCAATCTGAAGGTAATGATCTTCATTTTTGGAATGACTGTCCCTGACGATGATATCGACTGCAGCAAGGCGCCTTGTTCCAACTTGTACAAGGCATGGAAGCTAACTGTAAGTTCCCCTGAATTTGTGGAAGGGTTAGAGGGCTAATCTTCTTACCTTCGATTTCTAGGGACCGACTTTCAAGCGCGTATCCCCGATTATGAAACTTGGAACGTCGTTCGTTCAGAGATGGACAACCTCATGTTCCGCCATGCCGAGAAACAGGGTGCCATCGCTTTTGACGAAACTAAGGTCGATAGCCTTGAATTCGAGAACAACGGTGACCCTAAAACTGCCCGCCCCATTGCCGCCAATTGGACCAACAAGGCCGGCGAGAAAGGAAGAATCGCATTTGACTGGCTCGTAGATGCCTCTGGAAAAGCTGGTGTTATGTCCACGCAGTACCTCAAGAACCGTGTGATGCGTGAAAGTTTCAGGAACGTTGCAGTTTGGTCGTACTGGAAGGGTATCAGGGCCACCGGTAGACCATTCTCCTTCTACGCAGAGGTGCTAACAGGTAAGCGAACATGCGGTCATGTTTGGGCTTGTTGATTCATTGTTGAATGCATCGCAGACAAGAAGGGTTGGGCATGGTTTATCCCCCTCAACGACGGAACGACCTCGGTCGGATTCGTTACCCACCAAAACACTTCTGTAGAACGTAGGTCCAAGGTTGGCCCTGATGGAAAGAAGCCTACCATCACAGAACACTATGCGGACATGTTCCAATACGCACCACATGTGAAGGAGTTCCTCAAGGAGGGAGAAATGATTCCGGGTACTACTCACAGCGCCTCCGATTACAGTTACTGGGCCGCCGGATATGCTGGAGACCACTACCGTCTCTGCGGTGACGCTGCTAGTAAGGGTCTACCTACTTCGAAGTGAGAAATCTAACTCAGCTTGACAGACTTTGTTGATCCTTTCTTCTCCACTGGAATTCATATTTCCATGTCTGGAGGTCTCGCCGCCGCCGCTACAATCTGTTCATCAATGAGAGGTGATGTAGACGAAAAAACAGCACAAAAATGGCACGACTTGAAAGTTGGAATGCTGCATGTCCGGTCAGTCAAAATTAAATTTCATTCAGGGAATTCTCGACTTACTCTGCCTGCCTGTAGATTTTTACTTGCGGTTATGGGAGCATACCGTCAAATGGACCTCGAGCAGCAGAACTTTGATTATGCTGGAGAGCTGCTCTGTCAAGGCAAAGAATACTTCAACCATACTTTCATTGGTTACCGTGATAGTGAGTATCAGCCCACTTCTTATGTCAGGCTGTTTCACGTACTAAATCTGTGCCAAATAGCAATCCGAGCACTTCGAAAGACTGGTGACACGTCCGAAGAATGGACCGAAGAGGATGTCAACAACATGATGGACCTCTTCTCCCACTTCTTTGACTCTACAGTCGATGAGCCGGATGTTGCTGGTGTCATGAAAGACCATGGCATGTCTGCTATCTCGATTATGGCTCCGGTCATTCCAGAAAACAAGATCGACGAGATGGCTGCAGGTAATATGAAGGTTAACAACGTATTGAAGAAATACAACGCGAGGAGGTTGTTTGGCCCGGAGGTTGAAATCGACTCGTTGAAACGCCAAGCACTCTTTGGATACATTGTCAACTTGGAACGAGGGAAGCTTGGTCTGGTGAAGCCAAGTGAAAAAGACATGGTTGTGGAACTCAAGTCTGAACCTTGTGCAACCTGTCACTCTGATATCTGCCACTGTGGTCACTAAAATTGAACGAACTATAATGTATTTAAAAGCTAGTCCTGTATGTAGAGTAGAAGCATAACTCATTGAGTTTCAAATGCAGAACGCATCTGCAGTCATCATAGATGAGATTCCTCATTCAAAGTTACAACATCTATGTATACATTTCAAGCAGTCACAGTCAAGTTTGTCTGAGCAAAAGCTATCTCGCTCGTGCCTACCATCACGTTGAAGACACCCGGCTCGACTGCCCACTGGTTGGCCAAGTTCCACACCGCAAGCTGAGACGACTGGACTTCGATCGAGACTGTTTGCGAGGCACCGGCACTGTCCGTCGCAGTCATAGTCAGTGTTTTTATCACAAACAATGAGGCTTGACACTTACGCCAAGTTAATCTTTTGAAATCCAACAAGTTTTTGCACCGGGGTTACGACGGAGCTCACAAAGGCAGAAAGATACACCTGAAAAAAAATGAAAAACGCTGGATATAACTGGAAGATTCACCAACCTGTACAACTTCTTTACCATCTACAGATCCAGTGTTATGCACGGTCACCGTCACATTAAAGTTGTCCGAAGTTCCAATCGACGCAGGACTTAGTGTCAAGTCCGTGCTGTACAAAATCAAAATCAGTATTATTGATTTCAAATTCCTAGTAAAACCTACTAGTTGAAGGTTGTGTAGCTCAGCCCATGTCCGAAGCTCCAAATTGGAACCGGACTGTTCAAGACGTACTGCGCGTGAAGTTAGAAGCATCGCTGAATTCATGGTTCCAAAGAAACATACTTGATGGCCAAAGTCCAGAGTACCATTATCCTCTATAAATCCAGGAGACACAGGACGCATTCCATTTAGGTAGTTGTAGAAAATTGGCGTAGTCCCAACTGAACGAGGGAACGACACCGGTAGTTTTCCTACGCAAATGGTGATGGACATCAGACTATAGCATTCTACTAGGTTGTTACATACCTGACGGGTTTACCGCCCCAAAAATAATTTCTGGTAGAGCTAAGCCACCTAGTTCCCCAGGATAGAATTGCTGGATCACAGCGCTTGCATCTACACAGTTGTTAGGTATGAGCCGCAGGGAGGCCAAACCAAGAGCACATACGGGCTTGAATCCACGGCTCTGAGACAGGCTTTCCGCTGACAAAAATGACAACAGTGGGCTTTCCGGTATTGACGATAGCTTCGACTAAAGGGAGTTGAGCTCCAACCAGGTCTAGACTGGATAGATCAACGTGTTCTCCGGTAGTAGCATTAGTCCCGGGGGTCCAGAGCAACGTTTGGTCTTTCCGTCCGTGCAAATGCGAGAAGATGGTAACGAGATGGAAAAGCAGGGAGGAAATGAAAAAGGTCAACACCTCATCAAAGTCTGCATATATAGAGGAGATTACCTAGAGACCATGTACCGACCTCAAACAGTCATCAGCTTCCAGCTCTAGTTAATCATAGAAAAATAGCTCACCATGACAATGGCTACATCCGACGCTTGTGCAGCAGAAATTGCTTCTTCGAACCCACTTTGATCATTTGACCATAGTTCGCACCCTTGAGCAAAGTTGATTTTTGTAGAGCTAGAAACGTTGGCTAGGAACTCTTGGAAGCCAGCTAAAGGCGTAATTCCGTTCAAGGAGGCATTGAAGAACACATAATCCCCAAACTACACGTGAGAAATTTAAGTTGGCGTGGGAAGCATACTTGTGAAAAACTTACAGTGACACGGTTAGCTTGAGGTCCAATCAGCGCGACACTACCGATATTTGGGCTGAGAGGCAGAAGATTATTGTGATTTTCAAGAAGTACGATCGCTTCTTCCTCCATCTGGAGAAGAATTTCACGCGACTGGGGGGTGCGAATGGTACTCAGGTAATCAGGGTATGGATAGGGACCTGTTAAATCATTGGACGTGAACAGCCGTGTTGTAGAATAAATGTGAATAAGCTTACTTTCGAAAAGGCCTAAGGTGAATTTCGTCCGAAGTAGAAATTTTACTGCTTCGTCTATGTAAGACTCGTTCACCGTGCCAGCAGCCACTTGGTCTACTGGATGTCAGGTGCATAGATTAAGTAGTCGTATATCACTACGCACCAGGAAGGGTCAAGTATGTATAAGATCCTCCCCCCATTTCACCTTGCAGACCGTTTTCCAGAGCCATCTGAGCGGCACATTCCCGCGTGGCACAAGTCTTGTGCTGAGAAATCAACAAGTCCACGGAACCTGCATCGCTGGTGACAAAGTATGGGAACTGCCATTCATCTCGTAGCTACATAAATGTGAACTTGACGAAGAGCCCAGTAAGCGGAAAAACTTACAATGTCAGTCAAGATATCTACATGTAAATTGCCTTCAGCTTCATGAATCTGTATTAGTTGGGCGACCTACGTTTATTTGCCACCAGCTTATTTACCAGATAAAAGTGAGATTAGAGAAGATCAAAATATAGATATCACGCGTACAGGAACGGCGTCGTATGCAGAATATGCTGTCATGATAGCCAAGGCTTCTGAACAAGCTCTTTGAAAGGCTGGTAGATAGATGGTACGCAGATCACGTTCGCTACCAGCCACAGGGGCTACATTTCTGTTTTGGGGTTAGTTCTAACTCTTCCAACAAAAAGGATTAACTTACAATCCGGTCATTGGACTCCCATAAGCTACGAAATGCTTGCAAGTGGCGGCCATTCGCTTTCGAATACCACCGCTGCCACCTGCAGTTACGTTTCTCCGAGTCCCAGTTTGCAAGCCGGTCACGTATGCTAGTCCCATTTCTCCAGTCAAGAATGGGTCTTCACCGTAGTTTTCTTCTACTCGGCCCATCTTAGTTCCCGGGACATGTCGAGGACAGGAGCAAATAATTCAGAGTACCCCAAACCTCAGCTTCCATGGCAATGATATTGGAGACTGAAGATAAGAGGGCCGGGTTGAAAGAAGCTGCTAGTCCAATAGGCGAAGGAAATATCGTTCCGTTGTCGGTAAAACCATGCAGGCCTATTTTCATAGATGGGTCAGAAACTTGAAATGGCTAAGTATGGCAATATTCGTCACCCTCGCTCTGAAACATCGCTGGTATTCCGAGTGTGGTGTTTTCCATCAAATATGTCTGGCCTACGGTAAGAGCAAACGTTAACTTCTCGTAGGGCATTTGATAACCTATATACATCAGGTTGTCAGTGCATGTTCGAAACTCTCCGCAATAATAATGGTAATAACCAGCCCAGACTGCGCCTGCTTTGGCATTAAGCTCCTCGACCTGTAGATACATAAAAAGGATTGAAAAAGTAAATTTGACCAAGTGAGAAAGGACATACCAAACCTGATTGGTTGAAGACAAGAGTGTTGTCTAGAGGTTAGCCGTATTCATCCAGCCATCTATATCTCCTTGAATACTGGTATGACGGGTTTGACCTCGGTTTATATCAAAAGCTTTGAAGTAAAGACGTACAGCTGAGCTACTTTCTCCTCCAAGGTCATTCGAGGAAGCAGGTCATTTATTCTGTCTTCAATAGACGCATTAGGGTTCTTGTAGGTGGGCAAAGATCCATCCAAGTTCGTTCCACGCGCTACCAATGAAAATTTCCTGGGTTCCAAGAGCGAACTGGATCCCAGAGCTACTTGGAGAAGAGTTAGCACAGAGAGTAAGCGCAGCATTGGGTGAGCGAGGGCACAAGGTGCTGTAACTTAGGTACTTGCAAGTTACATATATTTTTATACGCGAATAAAACACTGACAGAGGTAACCTACAGCTGACCGTCAGATTTCTAGTTGTTAAGAAATAGAAAGTGGGGATTGAATTCCGATAATCTTCCGTCAAAATAGTGAAGAACATACCATCAAAAAAAGCATATCAAAGAAAGCGAAAGATAAGGAAGTAATCGCCCCAGAAAGTAAAGTAAGGGGAACTCCTGTACCTCCTTGTGATCATGGGGCTTTGAGTTTCGCAAACATTGACGGCCCGCAAGGTCCGAGCTCCGTCACGATATCGATGAACCACGACTTTTCTTCGATAGCCAGGCTGATGAACACTTCACATCTCTGGCAAGAGACACCTTTGGTGCTATCTGCACCAATTTCCCGCTTGCTTGGTGCCAACGCATTTCTGAAATTTGAGGTTCGTATCCATGTCGAGGAGTACACCATATCGAAGCTGATCAAAGAGAACACAACAGAATGTACATCCTTCACAATCGTACAAATTTCGTGGGATGTCCTTGTTTGTACATCGATCCATTGAAAAATACGGTAAAAACGCGCATTTTATGATAGCATCTGTGGAAATGCAGGACTTGCTGCAGCATGTGCAGCG